>JAZHYW010025518.1:0-34965 GCA_037355805.1 Ixodes ricinus | reverse complement strand
CGTGGAGAAATGCTCAAGCGCAAGTCTGTTCAAAGCACGAGCTCACGCGTAGAACTTGTAGGGACTAAATCCTTCGATAAGCCGGTGCCGTCTTTCAAGTAACCTTAAATGTGCCGCACGAGGCCCGTCTTCGAGCGGCCCTTTGGGTAACGGCCCAGACGCAGCCAATGATACGACGCGAGCATGTGGCCCTGAACGGTGCATGCACCGCGAGCGCGCGTGCGTGGCGGGGACGCCGAAGCCGCGTGAGCTCGCGCTTGTATCATCGGCTGCGCCTGGACTGAACTGAAACGAAGTATAAAATGATCGTCCTTGAAAGCGAATGGCGGCGGAGCACCCGCTCGTGGCACGTGTCTTAAGCGTTTCCACAACAATGGTTGGCGGTACTGGTAAAACGCCTTTATCAAGAGGCTAGCAGGGACCTCGGGATCAGTCGCCCATCTGCATCCCGCCGTCGTGCGATCAGTGTCACATACCGCGCCATGCACATGCAGAGAGATCCCGAGCTAACAGTTATGCTGCACTTTTGTAATCGTCAACGGGTAACAATCGTCGCCCCAGAAACGCCGCCTCTAAAAACTAATGACTAATTTTACGAATGCGCCGTTACAGCGCATTTTTAGTGTGTGTTCGCGTGTTGCGCATTTTTTTTCTTTTTTTTTTGTCTACATCTTTGATTATGCGGCTCACATGTGATGAAACAGACTATAGATGTCGAACTTCTGGAAAATATTACATAACTAAAAAGTAGCACGTGAACGCAAAAGACAAAATCGCACATAATAAAAATAATGGAAATAATAGAATTGATTATAATGGTGTTTTCAAAGTTTTGAGCGCAGAAAAGCTATAAAAGGAGCTCGATGCTGGAGGGTACACGTTCACTGGAAGTGTAGTTGCAGGGCGTATCTCGCATCTGGTATGTTCCGCTTCGCTCGCACAAAAAAACCAAATACATTACTGGTAATGTACCATACTTCGCGTCACCCACTGATGGACTAAAGGTAAAAGCTACGGGTCACCAGATCCCATCATCAAGCCACTTAGAAATTGCGGTAGTTTCGCTTCGATGACGCAGTCGGTGCCTCTGTCTATAGATCACCAGTGTGTATGGGTGGACAGTGGTTCGAATTGAACATCACTGAGTGACTCATCAATTTTACATCGGAAGAAGCCACAGACACAGACTCTTTGCAGTGTCGAAGCTAGTAGAAATAATGGCGCTTTTTGGTTCGGAGCATTATTCGTCCACCCCTATTCAATGTTAAGCATGTCAGTTTAGCGTGTAACGTGATTGGACCTGGCGCCCGTGGCTTTGGCCTTTAGTCCATCGTAGGATGAGACATTGTATAGGTGAAACAAAGCTTACCTTCTGTATATGTGCAATGCCTCAGTTTTCGCAAGTGATTACACGCTTGTTTATCATTATTGTTTTCGTTTCCACTGCGATTCATTCCGTGCTCTTCGTGTGTAAGCATGCATTAGATGCCAAGGTAACCCAGGAAAATTCTATTTCGTGGATTGTAAAAAAGCCTATGCAACTCGCCAGGTGTGCCACAATCAATACAGTAAATATTCTAAGTTTCACATGTGACCACTTGCCTCAGTAAACATTGTTATTTGTCAAGAACAATTGCGATAATGAAATTGCGGGAAAATCTCGCTCTAAGTACGCGACCGTTGGCAGGCAGTGAATACTCATAGTCGGCGCCGAGATGATTGACAGGTGAAGTGTTTCTATCAACCCAGAGTTAGAATGTTTCCTTCTTTGTTGTGGCAAACAGGAGACAGCTTACGCCAAACCTGAGGGCAATAGAGTACTATGAGCATTCAAAAATAACGGGCCTGAGCAGTATATAAGTATAAGCTTTAGCTTTTGATGCACCTAACTTCGATACGCTCAACGCTAGTGTAAAATGTTCATTCTTCATCGGCGTACCATGTGCGTGCTTACACTATATTTTATACAACGTCAAACTGTATCCGTTTGCATCTTTTTTGTTTATGCACACCACATTATTTTGCACACATAAATCACCAAATTGATTTATGTGGTACTTGGTATCGCGGATGTAATAAAAAAAAATTACAGGGTTCTTTTTTTACCGCAAAAATAAACTACTGCATCACCTAATCGCCATTCTCCGCCCAAGGTAGTGCTAGGTCACAACCATATGCTAGAAGTTTCATCCTGAACGGACACCTTATTCAAAAGTTATAGTGGTTTCCTGAAAATTTCAATAAGAAAATGGAGCCCATTTTTGCCCGTTTCCGGTTTCTAGTTTGGTCTCATGTATATCTGAAAACCCCGTCGGCCGCCATTTTCCATTGAACTTTTCAGAAAAATCACTTATAAATTTCGAATAAGGTATCGAATTGGGCTGAAACTTTGACATCTGTTTGTGACCTCTAGCTGCTACCTTTGGGCGGAAATGAGCGTTCGGCAATAACTAAATTATTCTTGCGGTAAAAAAAACCTGTAATTTTTTTGTGACATTTTGTACCTTGTTTAAACTATGTGCAAAGCTATCCACAGACCCAGAATCTTTGCCTGGTCATTCATTGCATTTATCACTGGATTCGTAATAAAACTAATTCTTATCATTTATTGCTGTGAGTTAATTGTTAACCTCGGCATTTTTTATTATGACTCCGCAATTCAGTCCTACTTTGGGTTTACCAAACTCAACATCAAAACCAGAGTGTAACTTTTTGTGTTTTCCAGTCTCGTGGTTTTGGACATAATAAACACCCAGCTACTCTAAATGAGACACCAGACCGTCAGAAATATGAGTTCATTTGTTTTGATTTTTATGAGTTAACTCCTCAAGCTAGAATTTCGAAACCCAAGTCTATCACGTCATTACGTTTTCCATCCACAAAGAGCCAAACACATGCGCTGACAAAAGGGTCAGCCGCAGTATGCTACCCGCAGAGCCGAGAAAACCAACGCTCGGTCACGGACTGTGTAGAAGATTCGCGTTCATTCTTGCAACTGGGACGTAACTTTTGCCCTGCTTCTCTTGTTCTCGAAAGGTGCCAATAGACCGATCTCACCAGCTAGTTTGAGTACGCCACCACTGCCGACATGCATCGTGGGAGCTGTAGTCTTTCTGCACGCGCGACAACCCTGCTGGAGGTCTGCGCGAGCAGAGCACGAGGCGGCATGAGCTCTCTCGTGAACTGGCGTCTGCCTCCTACGAACTACAGTTATGGCGGCGTCACGCATGCGTGGAACGCTTGGTGAGATCGGTCTATTCATCCACGCCCGAGCGCGACGCTCGAACCTTTCTGACGAACTTTCGAGATTGTGACGCTGTAGATAAGTAGGGTGCCTACATGTCTGTCTGTCTCAGGGTGACATCCATTGTTGCACTGAATTTCAGCGCGTGACGCCTCGCGCACTCGGTGCGTGACTAGGCGCTAAAACGCGTCTCGCGTTAGCAAAGCTACGCGCTCGAGCTGATTAGCACCAGATTGCGCGCACTTCAAAATGCATAAAAACGATTAGGCGTAAAAATGGCTGAGATGTCACCACTCAAGCAAACGCGCGCGTGTGATGAAGGCACTCATAGATAAGCAGCTGCCCGCGACCTGTCGAGGCACTCGCCTCGCTTTCTGTTAAGGCTGAACTCCATGGAACGAATTATGTGACGATAATCACGAACGCCGCCCGACGGCACGCCAGGCACGCTCGTTTTGGCGCGACGTAGCAGCCACAGTGTTGATTCCACGCGCAGAGCAAAGCCGCCGGCCAAAAATTCGTCGGTTATTCGCAGCATATTCGTCCCCGCGGAGTTTCAGCCCTACAGCGCCGAATCGCGGTGGCTTTTCGCTGCTTTGAAGCTCTTTCTTCTTTACTTATTCTGCTTGCTGCGCAAGTTCGCCGACTAACCTTTATTTTTCAGTTCACTGTTCGTCCTCTCGTCACCTTCATTCGTGACAATATGAATCTGATCACATTGAAATATGTCTAATTGGCTCTGAAATCTCCGACAACGAGCACAGGCAATGTTGCAATTTTCAACGCGTCGGTAGTTTTGCTGGCGTGTGCCTCGCCGTTTGGCTCAGGACGATTTTCGGCTTTGTTCGGCCCACGTTTGCTGGAGACGTGACTCGGGCGTAGGTAATTGGCTCCCTGCACGAGAACTGGCGCAGCCGTTCGCGTTTGCAGAGAAAAACGGGCAAGGAACCAGGGATGACCAATTCAGGATATAGAAATACCCCACTGTATCGAGCGCCACCACGCTCAATTTCTCGCATTGATGTACAGGCCTGGAAGGAGATCCCAGCGCCATCTGTTGGTTCAGAATCACACTAACCAAGGGTGGCGTTACCTTAAGTTACGAGAGCTTGTGCTGCCGAGATGTGCATCACGCAGAGGAGCTTGCGCCCGTAGCCCTTTCCTGCAGTACATCATAAAGTGAAACAGAGTATAACACAAGATCAAAAAACCGAAAACGCGTCTGCGACATCGTCTGCTCCATCGCCTGCTTCAGTGGTCGTGGCAAGAATAAGCTGACATTACTAGGCTGCAGCTAAGACCGGCAATCTTGATGGTGGTCGCATGCAACGTTTCAAATGAACTGCGGTAGGCTCGCGATCAGCCTCGCGCTCGGCAGTCCCGGAAGCAAGCTATGACCGCCAAGGAATGCGGCGTAGTTGTGACGTATCCCCTACTCTCGTCAAGCTTCGGGGTGTTTGCTGCTTGGGGCGGGTCGGGGAACTACTTAAGATGACGTCATGCGCAGGCCTTGCGTTCTTATGTGCTATTGGTTTAGCACGGTCTGGGCACGAGTGCTTCGCTCTGACCGGTGCTTTCGTCGCACGAGGAGCGGCCTTCTAATCGTCACCTTCGCTTCTCAGATCAAAAACAAACAAGAAAATGCGGGGTGGTTGTCCCCAGAGCTGAAGCGTACCGCTAGAGGCGTGACTGTTCGATCTCCTCTCCGTATGTTAAAAACAAGCTGGGGCAAAGCTTCTTTCCAGGCGAAGACAATGAGTTTTACATCTGGTGTTGCTGCAGTGGGACTGGGTTGCCGGAAGCATGTTTGCCTCGCTCCGTGTAACGAAGTTAACCGTTTCCTTAATGTGACAGCTGTCTATATAATTGCGATCATTGATCGCGGTGACTGCGTGAACTTGTACGTAGTTTTGATTATTCGTTGGTCAATTTCATCAGTATTAATAACAAAATTTAAATGTTCTACGAGCTTTAGACAGGCTTCCCTGCGGAGGTTTAATTGACTCGAAGCTTGCGTCAGCCCTCTCACTTGTGAGTTTAAAATTGAAGAAATACGTAGTAATCCTTGTTATAAAACTAACACACACACGCACACGCACACACGCACACACACACACACGCACACACACGCACACACACACACGCACACACGCGCACGCACACACACGCACACACACGCACACACACACACACGCACGCACACACGCACGCGCACACACACGTGCACAGACATACACACACGCACGCGCACACGCACGCACGCACGCACACACGCACACGCACGCACACACGCACACGCGCACACGACGCACGCGCGCACACACACACAGACACACATACACACAATCACACGCAATCACACGCACACGCACACGCACACACACACACACACGCAATCACACGCACGCACGCACACGCACACACACACAACGCACACACACGCACACACACACACACACACACACACGCAATCACACGCACGCACACGCACGCACGCACGCACACGCAATCACACGCACACACACACACACACGCACACACACACACACACACACAGGAGGACAAATTGTTTTTGCACCTTCAAGTTCGTTTTTGCTCTTTTGTTCGTCATACGTCTCAAGGCTTTTTAACTTGGGGCGTGCACACTTGGAGCTAGCGCTATAGCTTCCTGTCAAATTAAGTTTTGCACAATCACAGCTCACAACTACAACCAAAGCCATAGCGCTCCCTTAAAAGGAAACATTATAGGCCATGGGTAGAAAAGCTTTATTGAAATCTAAATGACTGAACACTGTAATAACTCCGGTATAAATTATAACCCTCTCGTCGAGGCGTTTTTTCCCTAAATATGTCTAACATAAAAAGGCAAACCCCCTACTTTTGCGGTTTTTTTAGCATTGTTGTGATATAACATTGCTGGAATGTAGGACACATCTGAATGTTTACTTCTAATTTTCAGTAATTCATCTGGGGTCGAAGACCAGTATTTACTACATCGACATGATGAAACAAAACAATTTGTTGTCTGCCCTATTGAAAATTCGTCTATGGGGCCTCACCAGGATTCCTCAAATGTTTTGATGTAAACTTCGGAAAAATGTTTGAGGGGTTTTAAATGTTCGTCGAAGTTTTCCAAGGGGCGTGACGTACCCTTTAAGAATTCCTAGAGGGTGTAGTTTTTTTAGAGGCATGTGAAACCACAGCACCCATCAAAGTCGCTTTAACGGGTCTGTGGGAGAGATCACGTGACCCCTCAGTATATTAGCGTCGGATATTTAGAGACGCTCCCCTTCCTCATTGCTGTGTCTGTTTGTTCTGTGCATGCATTTCACGAGCTGGACTTTCACGAGCAGAGACTAAGAGGAATGGCGTTTTCCCGACGCCCAAGGACGCCCGCCCACCGTCCCCGCCCACGCGGGAGAGAGGTGCGTGGGGAAGATGGGAGGAGGATATTTTGCTGCTGTTGGTTTAAATATAAATTGTATTTAGTCAGTCGAAAGGCAACCCTTCGTGAGTAGCTGGTCGCCCTGTTTTTTCTCCGACAACAAGCTTAAACTAAATGCGCCACAACGGGCGTACGCTCAGTGTCGCCTTCCGTCCCATGCGTGGGACCTATCTTCTAGAGAAGCTGGGCGGGCGGATCAAGAGGAAGGTGTCTCAGTGCCCTGTTTCTTGCGTCTCTTCGTCCGTCCGGATTCAGAAGCATCCAGCAATCGAAAAAGACGCCGGAGACGCCACGGCGACGCCACCATAGGGCCACACCGTGACTGTGCTCAGGATTCCTTAACGGCGGCAGATGTTGGTGGCGCGTTTGTGGCTTTCGCTTCGCTAAACGCGCTACTGAGAGTGTCTATGTGTACGTGCGGTGCACCTGCTCGGTTTTATTCCTTGAACTGCCGCACATCTCAGGAATTTACTAGCGGCATTGTGAGTACCTCACAGATATTTTTTTTGCAACGAAGAACTTGGTTGTCCCTGTTTAGTCTGATCGCTTTTGTCTGCAGCTGCTTGCGCCCGGGTTTGAGTAAGCGTTGGTTCTTTTCGTCCTTTTGAGTTACAACATGCATGTAAAACTCAATGTGTGAAATTAATGTCCAATGATGTTTTAAACCGGCATTTTGGTCTATGGTTCACAGTCATTTTGCCGTCTAAAGGGTTGAACGGCTGAGGGGGTCTGAAAGGCTAATGGGTTTGAAGGGATAAGGGGTCTGAAAGGCTAATGGGTTTGAAGGACTAAGGGGTTTGATGGGCTGAAGGGCTTTAAAGCGCTGAGAGAGTCCCATAACACATCAGGGCTGAAGTGTTATTTTCAATAAGGTGATCACGGTGGTTTTGTTTCTGTTGAACGCAATTAAAGAGTTTAAGACCTCTCACTTTATCAGATATATATCACACGTTTCACTCATTAGTATGCTTTATATATACTTTCTTTGACGTTGACAATATTTCTAACCATTTAATATCAATAAATAACTTCTAAGCGTATGTGTGAGAATAACAAATATGCGTCTAGTGAAGCAAAACTACCAATAAAATTCCATACTAATCATGTGGCTTTTCCCAACCGATGCAATGCGTGCTTGAGTTTGTAGCAAGCAGTGTAAATGAAGTGTGTAGTTTTATAGGCTTTAGACTACGCCTCGTTTCCTTTCCATACCGCCCGAGAGTACACCACTATTCCGCCCAGAAATAAGTGAGGTTACTTCCGAGTGTCGAGTGCTGCCATATCCAGCGGACGTAGCGAGCTACGTCGATGTGGAGGTCATGGCCGCGGGGTGGTTTTGGCAGGCACATTGTTCCTCCTCCTTCGACAATGCCCACGAGAGTGATAATTCCTCTCCTGACTTGAACTATCGGACTGCCGGAATCCCCCTGGGGAAAGACAAAAACCAACGATTTGTTTGAGAAAACGTTATTGGTGGCTTGTCATAACCTTATAATCCAAGATTCATTCAGCTACACTTGCACTATCCGAGCCCTTTGACCTTACATATTGCAGTTCAATTTTAGTATTTCCTTTAAGGTCTGCTGTAGGGGTCAGTGCAAAAATCTCTCATCTAGATGCTGCGTTGCCAAGAGATTAAAGAAGGGGAAACTCTTCCCACAATTCTCAGACCACGGTTTTCCTAAAGGGTATATACTTTGTTTGTTTGTTGTCACTGAAGTATAGAATGCAAATCTTCTTAACGTCATTAGATGATGCAGTGCAATATTATCTCATTTTTTTCATTAAATATATATTTAAACCAAGCGAACCAGCAATAATCGATAATTTTTTATGTGAATCACCTGAATATGAGCGCCGCACTTTAGTTGAAAATAGACGCGCACAAAGTCAAAATCTTTGCAGGCACACTTGTCGTTAGCTCGTCTTGCTTTTTCTTATTAAACGTGAACTGAAAATGTTGTTTTTAAATTAGCAATTATAGTTACAGAGCTTAGAAACTCCACAGATTCGAACCGAGGAGAGTATTTCATTAACATTTGATCATCAAACTTAAATTTGGAGTTTAAATTTGGCGTTGATAATGTCATAATTGCCGACCTCCCAGCTTCAAGTTTGAGCGACGTTCTATGCTGCAGCTTTTCAGACCGCTGCTCTCTTTCCTTACACAAACTACTTGCTGAAATATATTGCACGAAAAACAGCAATAAAAAAACTTCCAGAAAAATAAAGATATTATATAGTACCGCAGGTCACGCATAAATTAATATACTACATTCTGTTAGAGCGACTACTTCATTCACATTCTGTTACAATTGTTTTACGCTTTGAAAAGCATTTGCTCGTGAAGCTTATCTCATACGTCGAATTATTAAATGCATGTCTTCTAACTAAACATACTAAACAACTAAAAAGAATTTTAAAAAAAAGTAGGAATTGTGTTTTATTTTGTTTTTGTTTTTAAACACCAGTGTCAGTTCAACACCCGAAAGGGTGGATAAGATCATAAGAAGTAGGAGCGCTCAAAGAAGTAAGAAATTCAGCCATATGCTTACCAAGCAAATTCCCTTCGAACCAAGCTGTGTGCAGAACATTCCTTCAAGCTTCTTACAAATATTGAGCGCCACCGATAGTGTCGCTGTGAAAAGTTTGCTGTTTGCCGGGCTTCTAAAAGAGCAACATTAACATCTTCAATATTAACAAAAATATTAATTTTTTAATGCAAAGTTTCGCGGGCTTCTAAATAGACCTTTTACAAGGCAGTAGCTGCATTCTTCGCGTGTACTTCGCCAACTCCTTATTTTTGTTCTTTACTTCGCGTCTTTCATACAGATAAAGCGAGCAGGTGCAGCTCATGCACCTACATTCCCAGCATGTCCCTTTGTGTTCTGGGTAATTTGGCGAAATGTATATTAGATGGATGAGCGAAGCACGCGTCATAGCCTCACCGCAACGGCGTGATTCGCAGAATTCGGTGATGGTGGCCCAAGTGTCAATCGCGTTTCTTTGTGAATTGTCTGTTTTACTGTTTAGTATTGCATGAGTTTGGCTTTCCACTGAGTAAACAAAGGAAGATATTTTGGTGTTCCTTCTAATTCTTTCCAGTCAAAACATTTCTAAGACATAAGCCGCACATAGTTGTTACTTGAGTGTTTCTCACCCGTTATATATGAACTTGATTGAGGGGTTGAAAAGGTATCTTTAAAGTACCAATATGTGAATAGGTAACTTTTGAATTAATTGTTCTGCACCTACCTAAATATATTCGGGAGTAAGAACTTGCGACTCTTTTTCTAGTATATTGTAAAGTAACTTTTACATTCCAGCCGTGACCTTTAGGTGTGTAGTTTGCACGCTGTATCGAAAACGACACTGCGCCATGCGTGTAGTTATATCGCTTCGCATTTGTCCAACGAAATGTGGAGACGCGGCAGAGGAACAAGAACCCAACTCTTATTTGCCTTCATCGATTGAGCGCAATGGTTAATAGATATGAACTCAAAAGGAAGGACACGTGAGCCGAACCCTGACCTGGGTAAGTGTCGCCGTAACCAGACACAGTGACGTCCCCCTCAACCGGCTCTCCTTCCTCCGGAAGTTGCACGGGTTCTATCAAACCTCCACTATTGACGAAGTCAAACGCTGGAAACACTTCGACGATGGCGATGTCGTCGGCGTTGGTTCCACGTCGGTAGTGTTCGTGCAAACCTAATGTTTACGACCTGAAAAAGAAAATCTATGTTCAAAATCAACGGCCGTGAAGGCACAAAGCTGTGAACACCTGACGCGTTACCCTCATCACCGCAGTCGTCTCGATTAGGTGATGCACGTGCAATTAGAGTGAATTCCTAAGAACACCTCGAAACAAACTGCGCAAAAATCACATTTGATCGAATTGCGATCGATTTGTTCGGTATTATTTCAGCTTTTTTTGTGGTGTAGTAATAATAATAATATAATAATAATAAGAAGAATATTCTTTATTCAGACAAATGTCTAGGAACATGGGGCAAAAGGCGATTTAAATCGCCTGACAAGGCCCCATCCCCTTGTACAGTCAGCAGCAGAACGTACAGAAACATAGGAAAAAAACAATCAAATACTCATAGCGACATTACACTGAGATACAGTGATATAACAAAATAAATGCTGCAGGAAATTTAATAAGTCGTGTTATACCTGAAAGATACGTTTTCAGTGTTCGTTTAAATGTGTATATTGTGTTGGAATTATTTATCATGGACAGTATTTCAGGATGGTTGTTTAATAGCTGTGCGATCTGATTAAGTATCCTTTGTTTACTGTAGTTTGTGCGTACTCGGGACTGAGTGTAGTGATTATGGCGAAATGAGTATATTGATGCATTGTTGATGTAATTTTCCTGTACAAACTGAGGGTGTGCTTTTATTTTGTAAAACATGTAAATTGCCAGTTTTTGAATGAGTGATTGTTCTACCGTAGGAAGAGAATACTTGATAAAATATGGGCTAGAGTCGGGCACGTATCCAGGGGGGGGGGGGCATGGGGCCCGGGCCCCCCCCCCTCGAAGTCTTCCATTTTGCTGGGACCTCCTCTCTCCCCTCTCCCTCATACAGCATTTTGTCATGGGCGGCCCCCCCCCCCCCGAAACAAAATCCTGGCTACGTGCCTGGCTAGAGTGATCCTTATATGAGATGTTGGCAATTGACTTTACTGTTCTTTTCTGTAGAATGAGCAGCTTGGATATAGAGGTCTGTGAGCACGTACCCCTTACCAAACTGCAGTAATTTAAACGAGAGTGAACAAGAGTAAAGTATAACTGTCGTTTTAACCAAACCGGAAGGATATATTTGAGCCTATTTATAATGCCTATTGACCGGGAGATGTTGGGCGGGATCTGATCAATGTGATAAGACAAATTTAGGTTTTCTTGAAAGTATAAACCTAAAAACTTGTGAGCTTTTACATATTTAATTCACTATTTCTAGATCGTAGGTTAAGTTCTCAATTAATACTTTTATTTTTTGCTCGAAATATCATATACTTTGTTTTCTCGGTGTTTAGCTCTAATTCATTACATGTCAACCATGCACTTAGCTCTAACATCCAATCATTCGCGAGTGATTCAAGTTCATCTATGTTTGCACCAGAAAAAAATACGTTTGTATCATCGGCGTAGAGCACAGTGTCAGGTGTGTGAGGAATGTTGACAATATCATTAATATACACCAAAAATAAGAGTGGTCCAAGGATGGACCCCTGGGGTACACCATATTGTATTTTACCGATTTCGGATTTCATGTTTAATAACAATCCCTTTAAAAATTAAAATTAACCTTTTCGGCGCGGTTCTCAACGTCCCAGAGCCAAGTAAAGTGCACGCACGTTCACGTGGTGAACCTAAACAAAGCTTTCTATGCGGAGCGCAAGCTCGTCTGCTTTTTGCACAGGGGTGGCGATGAGGATCAGAATGCCGAGCTCTTATTGGCTGATTAAAACAAGAATAGTGGGTAGACCTCGAGGCACCTAGCATTGAGGTCTACCCACTACCCTTCCAATCAAAGCCAATCAGAGATCGGCGTCGTCCTGACGTCACAGCAACTGCTGCACAAGAAGCAGATGAACTTTCGCTCCACATAGGTTTGATCAAGCTAATCCGCAAAAGACAATAGCCTTTTTCTTAAAAGAGAAGAATCAAAACATTTGCAAATCATAATCATTTGTATAATTTATTACGCTCTTACGAATAAGAAGGCCAGCTTGAGAGGTGAGAATAAAAAAAGAAGTCCGCCAATAAGTGTTCAACAGACCTCAAAATAGGTTTTCGCTAGTAAGCAATGCATGGGTCAAGATATTGTACACCTCAGATTTATTCGCATAAGGAATCGCTCGTAATGTTGTCGCCATTGTTTCTAATATTATCTTTCATAACATGAAAAAATATTGATTTTCAGCACAAACTGCCTATTTATTGAGTTACTGCTGAAAGCTGTACTAAGACGCAAACTCGAGAGGAGAAGAAACGATTCTATAAATCCGTATAAGTGAAATCAACCTAGAAAGACAAATACCTAATGTTTCGTTAATACGGACTCCGTTTTTATAAATACCCCGCTATATAGACAGCATTTTCAGGGCACGAACTTGGCAAACGCATCAATTTTTTTCTCGTTATTACGGACGAACCCACGTTATGGAAGATTGTTTTTAGGAGAACGGAGCTGTCTTTATAAACGAGGCATCACTACATTACAAAAGATTGTATTAAGATAGATAGATATGTATTTCAACAAGTTTTTTTTTATAATGGATAATGCAGCCCATCTAAATGTCCCATCTAATTGTACGTCACTGTTCACTTGGTTCTCTCTTTTGTAGGCATAAAGGTTTGGTTTACGTTAATATTTGCCTGATACCAAATGAAGACATCTGGACGAAACGGTTACGACTATTCATAATTATAAAAACTAAAACTAAGGAACACGTGGTTTATATGCCTGTATCCTTCACTCTAAAGTTTTTAATTGTTAATAGTCACCAGATAGCATTTTCTAGGTATCATTGCGATTATGAATATTTCTACTAAGATTAACAAGATTCGTAATTAAGCAAATGCAGTGCAAAGTGATTCGACTAATATTTATGCTCTAAGGCAGTGGTCTCAAACTCATTTGAGTGTGGGGGCCAGGTAGCCCACACTGGGAAGGCCGAGGGCCAACGTAAGACGGGGGGGGGGGGATGGGGGAGTTAGAAAATTTTAATAAGAAGAGACCTCGTGCCCTATGCTTTTCGTAAACTCACGGTTTTGCCAGTGACATCTTTAAATTTGATTTGTTTATATGACTACTTTAGGCCCTGACCTGATGGGAAAACAGAAATTAAAATTACACTGCCCTGCAACCATGCTGGCATTCTTAATAGAACAAGAGAGCAAGTACTCTGTCGTTCCCAGCTCAACATGTCCTTAAAAAAACAATCATTAAATTTGAAAGTTATTGAATTCCTCACAATTTTTATTATAACGCTCTGAACAAATTCCTTTATTTGTGATATTTTTTTGAAGGTTAGAATCCCGAGCTCATAGCTTTATCTTTGGCACTTGCTCCTGTTAAAGCCAGAGGTTGCAGACTAGTAGCGGAATTGTTGTACATACAGCTGGGGAGCAAAATTTATAGCGAAACAAAGGGCAAATGAACACAGAGAATTATAAAATATGTGCATGCGTTAAAAAAGTACAGCTATTTTCCGAGCGAAAATAAATCGACGAGATGAGATCACTATGGCGCAAGCCATTTCGAGCGCTCGAGACATAGAAAACCGGGACTCGCAGCCGGTTGCCTGCGGGCCGCTTCTCAGCGAATCGCGGGCCGCGTGTTTGAGACCCCTGCTCAGCTAAGGGTATAAAAAAGGGTACTTTCAATTGGTGTACCGTATTCTTGTTATATTGACTCAAAAACGTTTTGTTGATCTAACCGTTTAAACGGAACCCGGCGTATTTATAGAGCCAGTGGCTTCATAAAGGGGGGGGGGGGGGGGGGCGACCGCCCCGGGTGCAGCGCTCCGGGTGGTGTCGCGACGGGCCGGTGAAATGGGGGGGGGGGGGGGGTCGCGGCGGGCGGCAGGCGGAGGGGGCGGTGAAGGGGGGAGGTCGCGGCGGGCGGCAAGCGGGGGGGAGGTTGCAGCGGGCGACGGCTTGTCGGGGGGGGGAGGGAAATGGAGGCGGGCGACGAGCGGGGGGGGGGGGGGGGCAGGGGTGTCGCCGCGACCCACCGCCCCGGGTGCCGCTGATCCTAGTGACGCCACTGTATAGAGCCAGAAATGTATATTTTCGCATTAAAGAAACGTGGAGGCTGGTTGGTTAAGAGGCGTCTAGGATTTTGTTTGAAAAGACAAGATGGCTGTATTCAAGTATCGGTGTGCTCCAAAAATATGAAAATGTTTATAAATATGAAAATTGCTGGTTCATTCCTTGGGTCTTTCGCTAAGTTGTTCGTTACTCAAAGTGAGTATCACTGACTTCAAAGAATATGGCTGCGGTTCTAATTGGTCGTGTATCACGCCAAACGTCAATCACTAAGGTTTGGGGAAAAAACGCTAACAAAAGGCAAATTACAAAAAAAGAAAATCTGGATTAATATTTAAGATTTTTGTACAGTAACAATAAGCAGGACGTTGCACATGATATAGTACTCCAGAGTATGTCATTCTTTTTAGCAAAGCTAGTTCAATTTCTCGTCTCAGGGCGGCGGCACTGGTGTCTCTTGGTTGTTGCTTGGTCGCCTCAGCTTACGTTGTCGGAGAGTGTAGATAAAATACTCACTAGAAGACTGAACTCACCTTACGCTTTATGGAATACCTTCCGTACGGATCATCAGCGATGAATCCAGCAACTACGGTGTATTGCTCCGTCCTCAGACTGAAATAAAGCCCTATATTAAAACATGCTGCGTCATTCCGTTGCTATATATGCATTGAGAGCTTCAGAAACGCAGGGTGTGGCTTAATATGTTCTGGCTTCTTGCTCTTTGATTCGTTGTTCTGCGTTTTTATTAGCTAATGCAGCAATCTCATGGGCTGCGAACCAATTATAAAATACGCCTCGTGTTCTATAATGTAAACGACTTGAGCGCAAATAGTATAGTTATTATTAGGTATCCAATGTAATCAAAGCATTATTCACCCGATAGAACCGACCAAGGCTTAATCGCAAAGCAGCCCACGTTTTGTAGTTAACCACACTCTCACATTTTTTGGCTAAGTGAGTAACATCTCGCACTGTCATTGCCAAATCGTCGCGGCTATCTTTTGTACCAGAGCCATTGCTCCCTACACTCGCATTTTCAGAAACAATTTGTGTGCCTTGTCATTAGCTTTACTTTTTCCACAGATTGTCAGACAAACTTACATCTACCTGTTCGCCGGGGTTGTTTACGCGCAGGTTTAGACTTTACAAACATTATGAAAAAACTTTCAGCCTTTCCACTCTTGTGAAGAAGGAAGACCAGAGAAGCTGTACGTACTATGGTCAGACGATCTCGAGGACGACTTCTTGGACGACCTCAAGGACGACGCCTAAGGACAACGTCTAGGACGACGTCTAGGATGACCTCAAGAACGATGTCTCTGACGACCTCAAGGACAACTTCTAAAGCGATTTCGGGGACGACGCTTAGAAGACGACCTCAGGGACGACATCTAGACGACCTCAAGGAAGACGCCTAGGACGACCTCAGGGACGACGTCTAGGACGACCTCGAGGACGACATATAGAACGACGCCTAGAGAAATTCAGCCTTTCCACTCTGGTGAAAACCAGAGTGGAAAGGCTGGAAAGGTTGTCACCATCTATGAGCAAGGCCGGCAAGCCGATTGTCTGGTTGCCGCCGTCGCTCATTGATGGCGGTAGCTGTCCAGAGTTTTGTGTCGACATTTTTTTGCGGGGGACACGATCCTGGGGAAACTAGCTTTTAACAGCTCCGCTGTAAAAAAATAGTGTCCTTCGTTTATATTTAAAAAAAAATGGAAGACGTTTAAAATCCTTTGTAACGCCGAATTAGAGCGCAGCTCTTGAGGAGGAGGAGGGGAATGGTAAGGAGAGGAGGTATGCCCCTTTTCATCCGTACGCTCCCCTCCTCCGCTTTTGCTCACCTCCCATTTAGCGGAAATTTTTCGCTAAATTGCACGCTAAATTTAGCGGAAATATTTTCGGCTGAATTTGGCGGGCAAATTCCCCGTTAAACTTACCAGAAAAAATTCCCCGCTAAATTTAGCGAAAAAATTTCCAGCTAAATTTAGCGGAAATGTTTCTCCACTATATTTAGCGGAAAATTTTTCCGACTAAAATTAGCGAAAAAAACTTCCCCGCTACATTTAGAGGAACATTTTCCCCTTTTTTCCGCTAAATTGAGCGGGGAAACTTACCCATAATGCAGCGCGTGGTGACGTCACGAGTGACGTCACCGGTGATTCTCGTGAAGCAACATGTGATGTCACGTGTGACATCATCTATGACGTCACTGGTGACCCTCGTGACGTCACGTCTGACGTCATCATGGGAAACGTCCCATAATGCACCGCGCGGTTACGCCGACGGCGACGCCGACGCCGCTCAAGTCGGAAACGGGCGCATAAGAGCTGCGCTCTAAAACTAGTTTTGAAGGTCATGTCTTTTATTTTTGGCTTTAATAGGCTGACCGAGTCACTCGTCGGGATTTGCCGAAGGATCGATTTCACCAGCCAATTTCGTTGCGCCACCGTCGCCGATATGCATCATTTCCGCACACGCGCGAAATCCCTCCAACGGGTCTGCGCGAGCAGAGTGCGAGGGAGCACGAGCTGTATTGTACTGGAGTCCGTCTTTCCTGAACTACAGTCGCGGCGGCGTCACGCATGCGTAGAACGCTTAGTGAGACCGGTCGATTGCTTTTACGTCCCTTGCTGAGGCTAATTCCCAGAGTTTGGTGGTAAACTGGCATCGGAGTGAACATTATAGTAAGGTGTTAGATTTACCTAATGCCATTTCTTTCCAACAGTATTGTTTTATACAAAAATGCAATAAAATAGACACACCATAAAAACATCTTGGGCATAAAGGAAATGGTAAAACAAAATGGTAGCGTGAGACTGAGTAAGTACGAGTGCCGAGAACAAAACAAAAACAAAAATAATTGCAGCTCGATGTAAAGTGATGAACAAGGAAAACAATTAAAACAAGTGCATCAGAAAATGCGGGTAGTTTAGAATGTTATCACAAAAATACCCTGAAGAACTAGATATTGTTTCACGTCATTTCAGTATTCTTCAATTTTTGGAAGTTAGTAGGATTTTCTAACGAAAGAGCACAACAAGCTTTCAATTATGATAAAATTGGAACTTCGAAGGAAGAGCTGGTACTTAGAAGACATCTTGTTGTTTTTCTTTCCTTCTTTTTTCTCCTATTTCGTAAAGTAATTTTTTCTCCTCTTTCTTTTTCTCCTCTCTAGAAATCCATCCGTCTTCCTTCTTTCTTCTTTTTACCTTGTATGTGCGCGTGGGCTCCATGTCTGAAGCTTCTTCTGTCTCTCTCTTTCACAATACAAAAGCTGTGAGTCAGCGCTCTTTCCTGCATGTCTTCTATTTTCTTCCTCCTGTGCTTGTGAACTGTTTTAGGTATATCAGCATGAAAGATGACATATTATAATATATCTTATGAAAAAGATAAAGATGAGATAGGTTGCGACGCACATCGAGGGAAGTTGGGTTTGAAGTTGGAAACGCAGCTTTTGAAACAATAGTTACGATGAATGAATCGGGCTGCCCTGTTTTGAATTGACTCTACTGATCAGGTAATATTGGTGAGGGTCCTATATCGTGCTGACATATTCAAGTTAAGATCGAACGAGGGTTTTGTATGCCATTAGTTTTACATCCTGTCGGGCTTGGAAAACGTGGCTCCGAAGAGACCCAAGATTTCTAGATGATTTGTTAATTATGTTATCAATGTGAGGATTCCAAGACATACTTCCGTGAAAGTGATACCTAGGTATTTATAAGAGGGGACGGGTGAAATAGCAACAGAGCAGTAAGAATAGGATGGATTGTATGTTTTTGAACGATTGAAAGAGACAATATTTGTTTTCGCGATAATAATATTCATTCGCCATGTTCTGCACCATTCCGCCAGAATGTCTCTGCCTCGTTTGAGGATTTCCGAGTCACTGGGATGGGAAATCCGGCGGTATATAACACAATCATCGGCGAAAAGTCTTACGGATGACAAAATTGGCGGAGGTAGGTCATTATTGTAAACCAGATAAAGCAAGGGTCCTGGGCTGAAATTGGATGTGATGAGGCGTCATCTATTGACACAGACTTTTCGCGATTAGCTAGAAAAGAAGAAATCCAAATGATAACGTCGTTGTTTATATCTAAACTTTAAATTTTCTGTAGTAATCGTTGATGAGGGACAGTGTTGAAGGCCTTAGCGAAATCGATGAAGATTGAATCGGTGGTAGAGGAGGTGTTAAAGCTGTCATGCAAGTCCGTCACAAATTCAAATAGCTGAGTTTCGCATGAAAGGGTTTTAGGACTTAATCGTAACCACAATTGGTCAGTGAGTTAGTAGTAAGTTAGGTACTCGTAAGCACAGATGTTCAATAATTTTTGAAGACGTGCTTAGGATTACCTACAATTTGAGTCTCATTTATAGATAAAACCACAAGCAGCTTATATAATCTGAGATATTCTCATATCGAACAGCGGCGCCTAAACTTGTGTCAATGTGATTTACAAAAAAAAAAAAATTGCAGTCATTTTTAACGTTCTTGATTACTGATCTCAATGACAATTGCTGGATCGCGCTTCCCGCTCCCGCAAGTGAAGCCGCCGGACGCAACCTGGCTGAAATACGATTTGCGGTTTTGCCAGCGTTTTGCTGCGGTTTTCCAGCGTGCTGTAGACACGGTTTCTACTCGTTCGTCGTCATTCGCCGAAGAAGTCTTTTAAGACTCAGTGTATTGTTGAGACTTGCCGTTGTGAACACGTGGAAAATTTTACGAAAGCGCAGTGTCTCAGGAAAAAGGCACAACTCGTCGAAAGCAAGGGGCTGGCGGCGTGTTCAAAGCTTCCTTAGCACGCCGAAGTGCCGTGTCTCTGTGACTTCGCGCGCTTGGATACCGACCATGAATCGACGCCGTGCACGTGGATGTGTTTTGCGAGTGCAATGGGCGTGAAGCCGTATCAAAAGGTACAACTCGTTGAAAACAAGGGTCGCCGGTCTCGCGGCGTGATCAAAGCTTCCTTGGCACGCCGAGTGATGCATCTTTGTGCCTTCGCACGCTTGGATACCGATCAAGAATTGACGCCGCAACAAAGTTCTGAACGTGCGTCGCGCGTAGATGCCTTTAGATCATTTATATATATATCGGCCACGGAGTTCTGGATCGTCCAGCTGTTCCGGTGAGTTGCTATCAATAAAGGGGGAGATCTGTACGTGTTCTTATGTACTTTTGACCATGGCTATGTTCCAAATCTACTCTAATGGACTACGTGGGAGCACGAATAGAGCAACGCTGTGGAGCAAGGAGGGTTTTCGAAAGCAAAAGTACAAGACGGTGAGAATGAAAATCTTTGAAGCGCGGCCGATATGGTCGTGTGCAATCTGTTGACCAATTACAATTAGGCGAGCCGCGCTCAAACGTCTAGTGCAATTAAGTAGGTTGATAATGAGCCAGCACTGATCAGTGATGAGGAGCTGTTGTGCACGGTATTGTGTAAATCGTCTAAGGACGAAAAAAGACGTACCTTCCCCCATCTTCCGTCGCTAGTGGACGCTGGATTAAGCTCGTTCCTAAACCGCGAGGGCCGCAAGTATACAGACGTCAGAGTAAAGTAAGACGCTGATCCAGAGGCACATACGGCTTCACGCACATTGCACTCGCAAAACACATTCACACGGCGTCGATTCTTGGTCGGTATCCAAGCGTGCGAAGGCACAGAGACACGGCACTTCGGCGTGCCAAGGAAGCTTTGAACACGCCGCCAGACCGGCGAAACTCGCTTTCGACGAGTTGTGCCTTTTCCTGCGGCACTGCGCTTTCGTAAAATTTTCTACGTGTTCACAACGGAAAGCCTCAACGGTGCACTGAGTCTTAAAAAACTTCTTCGGCGAATGACGACGAACGAGTAGAAAACGTGTCTGCGCACGCTGGAAAACCGCAGCACAAGGCTAGCAAAACCGCAAATCGTATCCCAAGCGAGTGAAGTCCGGTGGCTTCACTCGCGCTGCAGCGAACAAGTGGGAAAGCGCGATCCAGCAATTGTCATTGAGATCAGTGTTCTTGACGTTATATAAAGACACAATGGTAGCAACGGCTTTGAATCCAAGTATTAAAGATGGCGGGTATTGAAGAAAATAATCAGCATCTAAAATCACCGCCATAGAGTTGCACCTTTTAAAAGAAACAAGCCAAAGAAAATGCAAAACGAGAGCGTTTCACAGTATTTTTTTCTTCTGACATGTGACTGGTCATCATTTCCCTCGCGTTAAACTACGCTGAATTTGGTACGTAGCATATGCTATTCTCTCCATGCCTATATAGCGTATGTATGGATTGGAGCCAACATTGAATTTCCGTCCGATATAGTTTCGTTGTTGGTCACGTCACGCCAGAGAAAATAGAGGATTGTGCATCTATCTGACTAAGATTACATTTTACATAGTGCTAATTTTTGCTTTCGAGCTAAATTCTTTTTATGATATTGGTGACTTAGCACACATTTCCCTTTAGTGTGCTCGTGAATAACCTATTGCCATGGTGTACCAGCTAGCTCAACTTTCTACGTTACTACATTTCATGCTGATGTACTGCAAGCCTTCTTCATACATTTCCTTACGTCATTATCATTTCCTGAAGGTTGAGTCAATATTCGGTCGCACTAAGAGATTCGAATTTTCACCACTTGCACTTTCTATTACAAACTAAAACTCCTTCAATGACGATATTGCTAAAGAGCAAGATTCTTCTGTATTTCGCAAGAAACATTTAATTCTATTGACCTGAATAACGAACACTATATTTGCCTCATTATGTTAGTGTCAATTACGAATGCTACTAATCCCTGTGTATAGTTTTCCTTCGTATGTTTAAGTATTGTTTATGCGTACGCGAAATTCATGTTGAATCTATTTAGTATGTTGTTATTGCCGCTACGGATTATTGTTTCCCCTGATATAAAGCATGCCACGAGAATGCCTTTCAGGGTAATGAACTTGAACTTGAGTGGCCGCATGGCACACAGACGAAATTAAAAAAAAACTCACTTCTGAACGCAGTGTGCGGCTGTTAGAACTTCTGTTGCCGAAATAATGGCTCCTCCGCAATTCGACGTCCTCCCGTGATTGATGCTCACCTAAACATAAAACGTTTTCGCACTTACATCAGGATGAAAACCGGATTGTTTCAATCGTGCAAATTTTATGGTGGCATGCGGAATATCGAGTTTAATGCAGAGGCTTTCCTGATAACTCTGCATACTATGTGCGTACCTAGCTGTTTATAATCTCAACGACGCTTTTTCCAAAGAAAATGTTTCAACGTGTGCAACCTTAATAAATTGGCAGGAATTATTACATACGTTTAACATTTGTTCGCCAAAACCATTATTCCGGTAAGAATTATTTTTGTCTAATCTTCATCTTTCTCGAACTACTCATGACTTTCGTTGTTGTTGTTGTTGTTGTTGTTGCTGTTGTCGTTGTTGTTGTTGTTGTTGTTTTTGTTGTTGTTGTTGTCTTACACATAGTGCTTTATCTTCAGACGAGAAATTTCACCGACGACTTATAGACCGTTCCATTAGGGTCATAGCAGAGAGGGTAATAGAGAGAAAAAATGCCCTCCCCTCTCACCCGCATGTCGTCCGCTTCGCCGAGTGGGCTGTATCTATAGCATCCGGCTGGCGTACAAACTCTTTTTTAAATCGCGTCATTTTGGAAATTTCAAGCGCAGATGCGCAGATTTTGGTATGCCAGTTATCGTGTACTAGTTGCTAGATAAAAAGACTAACAGGGTCGAATTGCGCTGTTACCTGCGTGCAAATAAAAAAAAGAATAGGGACATCTGTGTTAGATTGGCTGGTCTCTCCGGCGAAAAGTAAATCCGGTTGCTGTACCTTTTTTACTGTACAAAGCTCGTACTGGTGTAGGCCTTTAGCGACCATGAGTGGAAGTCTGAAATAATAAATAAAAACGTGCTCTCCTGCCGCAATACACGCAGTAGTTGAGGGTAGTACTGCCGGCCTGACTCAACTGCTATTTAAGTAACGGAAAAAAAATATGCTAGTTGATCATTTACCGAAATAGAACAACAGAGAGCTATAGGCTGATTTTGGAGTAGCCATAACTATTCTAAGAACGCGAACCACTTCACAACGGCAGCCACGAGCGAGAGTTCGATTTGTAACCTCCCGGTTTGTCGTCTGCTAGCGGAGTCGGGCGCGTGCCCTCTCTCTCGTTTTACCCCGCCGAACCCGCTGAATTTCCTGGATGTGAGGTATGGAGAGGGCGCTGCTGTCGAACAAAATGGTGCCGCCCAGAGAGCGTTAAATGGAATGGTCTATATTTGGAGTGAATTTAGTTGAGGCATTTGTGAGTGCTAAATCTAAGAATAAAATATCAAAACAGGTAAAAATACATATATCATTCATGTTTCTGCCAAAGTGCAATCTCTCATCCATAATCATGCACTCAAAACATTTTAGCGAAAATCGCGTCTGTTCGTGATCAAAATGCCTAGTAAGAACTCTCTGAATCAGAAACTTGTTTTTCGGGAACTCTAGGTTGCGGCCAAACTGCGAATAAAAGTAAGTGCTTTGAGTTATAAGATGCCTTCTTCAATTTTCGGGCGCTTTCAGTTTTCAGCAGCGCACAGCTCAATGTGACATGATGTTTCATATGTTAAAGATCGCGGTACAGTTGTTTTTCTAACACCGGACATGTATGACTGGCGATACGACGCCATATTTTACCCTTTCAATGAAAAGAACCTCCCAGCGCCCCAGCTTCCTTATAATAACATACCATCCACGGAAATGCACCAAGTTTCGCTTCTTCTCCTCCGTAGACTCTTCCTTGAGGAACAATGCGGTAACCTTAAAAACAACGAAATCATAAGCTGCAATTCAGTGCAGTAGATTGAGAAATACGACGACACTCTCCTGTCTGCCCCAATTAAGTGTGAAGCACGTCGCACTTAGTCAAAGAAGTTGCTGGAAGACTCTCATTAAGTTAATAGTTGACATTTCAATGTTTAATGAACATTGAATCTGGACATGGATACTCAGGCACAAATAGAAATTAAAATGTTGCCAACGAACCACAATAAAATAATCAATGTTATCAGGAGTGTACTTTGTGTGAATGACTCAAGGCGTCTAGATTTTCGGCTAGATTCAAGAAATAATCGCAGTTTAGAGAGAAAAACTGCGGCTGCGCGGAATCACCCACCAGAGTTACTGACAGCTTCAGAAATGCAGAGCCTGGCTAATTATGTTAGCGCTTCTTGCTTCGTGATTGGTTCTTTTTAACGTTCATAACGGCTATATGCCGTAATCTCATTGGCTCCTCAGCGATAATAAGATGTTCAAGACTCGCCACACCCTCAGACATATGGGGTGTAGTACTTACACCCCCTGTCCCATATATTACACCCCAAAAACTACAATGGGATGTTCAGTCCACTGACGTCAAACCGACGATACCAACTTTCACGAGAGGCTTGATAGTAGAGTGAATCCAACTTATGAAAATAGCTAATGTACGCATTAAAGGCTACAGTAAGACAATCAAGTTTTTTTTTCTTTGGCCCTGCTGCAAAATTTTAGTTTTTTTTAATTTTTGATGCGCACATATTTATTAAGCTATATCACACACCTATCAAGCCGCTCGTAAAACGTTGCATCGTCAGTTCGACGTCAGTGGACTGAACGTCGAAATGTAGTTTCGGGATAAGGGTGTAAGTACTACACCCCCTATTTCTGAGAATGCACAACCTGCCTTTTTTAAACTTCCAGTGATCAAAAGCTCAGTGGTGGCTGTGAGTTACGACATTATGCGGTTCTGTGACGAAGCGGAGGTGTAGCAAAAGCTGAGAGATGTTGATAGTGATTTCGCTTCTTAATCGGTGGCGTTCTGATCTTCCGTATGACAAATACATTTTTGACGCAGTTAGGCCGGTAGAACAAACACTCCACTGGCTTTTCACCAGGATGGCTAGGTCATAAAAAGTGTGTGTAGGTGTGTATGGGTAGGTTCTGAACGATGAAGCGAACTCGCCCGCCCAAAAAACATTTATGAGCGCAATTTTCGCTCTCTTTTTTCAAAATAACTTTTTATACGCTGCCTGCGCAGACAAGACGGGCTAGACCCCTTAATAGAAACAAAAGCAGATAAATGTTAATGGTTACAAAAACAGAAAAACGGGGAGCAGGGGTGTCTTGAAATGACTTTCATCAAAACAAATAAACAACGTTTAAATGCGAAAGCATTAACTATCCCACGGAGCGGAGCCGGCAGCGTCCATAACCCCAAAAAAGCGCGAAAGCAATGCTCATTCTCCCATTGGCTGAGCAAAGCGGCGTCTAGATAGCCATCGGCGGCCGCTTCACGAGAGCGCGCTCGGCCGCCGGTTGCAGCTTCGGCAGTAACGAAACGACGTCCACGCCAGTACACCGCAGGCGAACTAAGGGAGCGGAAGAACGACATTCATGCTTTCGCATTCACAACTCATAAGAAATTCTCAAAGAACCACAAAGTTTTTCGTTCTTTTTTGTCTTTTTTTTGGCAAACTGCTTTGCGGTTTTGGCAAGAGAAAGAGCATCGAAGCATACGGCGTTTGAAATACAAACCTAGCAGTGGACCAGGCGTACTAACATGTAAATAATGCTAAAGCATCCGCTGTTTTAAACGAAGAGGTATGTGAGCTACGGAACCGCGGTAACATAATGGATTACCTTTTGTTGCGGCGACAATGAGGTTGAACGTAAGCACAGACCTTATTGCACAAACCATCGCGGATAATGACTGGAACTTCTCGAAGTTTTATACCTTATGTAGTCTCAATCGCAGTATGCATGTCACTCTAACCCGAAGCCATCCTTAGCGGACAGGGCATGTCTCGCGAAGTATATTGGCCCCTTTGATGAAGCCGCCACAAGATATAAATTCCTGCAAGCTACATTTCGGGGTTCTTGTCTATTCGCTCGAATATGTCTTACACAAAAAAAAAACTAATTTATGTGCCACCAATTGTATGATAGGCTTAGGTGTCGTGTTGTGATATATTTAATGCTTTCAGACGCAATATTACCGTCTGTTATAGAAGCAATAGATTCTCGGCATGCCAATTCTAAGAAACGTTTTCGTAGGAGGCTCCACGTGCGGGGTGCAAGATTGTTTCGGAAGTCACGTAGCGATTGTTAGATTTTTCTGAACAAGCGGAACAATTTCTGAACAATCAACACCCTGAGTCTTGAGACTCCAAAGCTACACGTGATGATCGTGAAGACGCGACCAAAAGATTTCTGAGGTTTCCTTTTCGACCCAGTCTGTTTTGTAGTCGCCATTGTGGAGGGTTTTGAAAGCGTTCTATTAAGAGCAGGTTTTATAAAATGGAGTGATCCTCCAATGCTCCATGGACCCTTGTGCTCTGAGTGACTTGCCCTCATACGCGAATTGTTCTACTAAGCCCTGAAACATTTGAGAATCTGTACAATGGTTGTGGGGATATTTATACAGCGAGTCGTTGGTCAGCATTTTAATGTTGCGACGAGTCACTCGCTGTGATGACATTTAGCCAGTGCAGTACAACCGCTAGCCTGGGGTCTTTAACGTGCACACGCAGTATGATACGACCGCACCGGTACGATGCTCATCAGTCGAAACGGGCAGAAGTGGATCATGTACAACTGTCATTTCCATGAAGATACTACATGTTACGGTCATTAATACTGTTTGAAAAACTGCAGGAACGCTGACAACTAGAACGGGATGGACTTTCTGCACATTATTCTGGACATGTGCTCATTGATTCAGCTAAGAAGAGTAAAAAAAGATAATATGTAGCAGGGAACACTTCGTATGGGGGAGATGACCCTCCAGGCATTGTGAACTTTTCTTTCTGCCTTCCGTTTAAATATAAATTCAAGATTGAATAATACATTTATTGTTCTTATGGCTGCACTCAAGTTTCTAGCAGCGCCACGGGCCAGTAGAGCGAAGAATTATTATGTCTCTAAAAATCATTCAAACTTCATCCCAATAACTTGATAACAAAAAGAAACTTAATAGAAAGTCCAGATCAGGCGTTCTTGTTCTACGGATAAACTTGTTTTGTATACCATAGGAAGAGATATCAATAACGTTTTCCTCCTTTTTATGGTCTATGATAAACTATAGTCTGATACAAGGTTAGGATGCGCCAAATAAACACAACTACGTACCCGCCAGCGCATCGAATCGCTACATGGACCAACCAGGAAAGGTCGTGATGAGCTTTGACGTGTGCGCTTAGTGAAGAAAAGAAGCTGGCACGGCTCGGTGCACGGAGCAGCGCGAGGACTGCGGGCCCAACATTCGATTGCTGGTCCTGTTCGGATTAAAGGGGCGATGCAACAAATTTTCTACTTTAAATAAATACGGCTTAGGATTATTCCCGGATATTTATTACCTAAGAAACACAGGATGCTTTTTATCTCTACGCAGTGGCAGTTGCAGAAAACATTCGAGAAAAACGAACACCGTTTACCCCCTCACCTCTCACCCAGAAAAGGTGGCCACGTGATCTGGAGCCGATTATATGCCGCCAATATTTTTAACATATATCCACGCGTTGGGGTTGGCAGAGCACATGGCGCGCGCTGAGTTCCACGCATTGTTAAGGTTCGGCTATTCTCGTCCTCGCAGCGATTGGGCACGAGCCACTACCCGAATGCATGTCGAGACATGGATTGTCACGAGCCAAAATCGAATGCCTACGCAATCTTCGTGTCCACTGTATGAGCAGCATTTAAATATCGTCACAGCGGGGTACGCATAACTTGATGACGCACGCCCGGGGATCCCATTGTTGGCATTGTCCCCACAGCTCCGTCATCAAGTTTTGTGTATGGTAGACTGCAAGAAAAGGACCGCTTCAATCCTTGAAATTCCACCACGGCGAAGACGCTTCTTGGTCAGTGGCGTGGCGTTCGAGTATTCTTGGGTCCCACTAGTGCCAGTAAGATTTTGTAAAGTGAAAAACGTTCCTACCCAATATTGTTGCACAGCCCCTTTAAGTTGTTGTTTTATCTGTGTTCAGCCTGTCTTGCCCTTCTTGTGAGTAAGCAGTATGAACCTATCTACACAGAGGTCCGCGCGACGTACGCCTCGATTGCGGGATATCACGCATTGCGAAGGAGAAACGGCTAGCGGTAATGATTATGAGTGAGGAGCTTCTGGCGGGCCATTAACTTGTACTTGTATGACTCTAAAAATATGACATATTTGAGTCAGGAGGCCACGCAAAGCTAAGACATATAAAAGCCTGAGGCGTCAGTTTGTCATCTATTATTGAAGTATACTAGACATTTACAGCGCCGTTGCAATGCCCCTTTTATCAAATTGTTTTCGCAAGACAAATGCCGAAGCATGTGCTACAAAGCGTACTTCGGTAAACACAGAAAGTGCTCCCAAACTAATATCTTTCCAAGAAGACACTGTCTACTAGAAATCCCCAATATCGGACTTTGAGACGAGGCAGCATAAGAGAAAAAAATAGTGACTATTAAAATCGGTAAAGAAATGGAGAAAAAAATAAAACCTAAAACAAGACGTTCAGAGAAGCTACGCCGAGCTACCGAAAGAAGGTGGTGTCAAGTTCGTTTACGAACAAATTTAGTCAACGGGATCACCTTTGCGTCAAGAAATTCATCATAAAGATAAATGCCGTATTACCCAACAACGTATTACTAACAACACTCGTGCAGCAGGCGCAAAGCAAGCAGTGGCGGAGCGCGATAACAATCTAATCATCCGCGTTTTGCCACTGCTAGATTTGCGCCTGCTGCACGAGTGGTACTTTTGGTGCGCCCCCGAGTTTCCAGCTTCAAGTCGTTCTAAAATTGACTGATATAGTGGTTTTCGATTATGCTCAGTATGTTTCTAATTAAAGCCATATGATTATTTCACTCATTAAAAGTTAAATAAGGAAGTTTAGTTCATTATCCGACTCATCACAAAGATTAGTTACCCATATACTGTCCCCCTGGCCGTATAACTCACCTGCACAAACCGTGTTAGTGCATCTTTTACGAATGTTTTGTAGTAAATACGTTCGAATTAAAATTGATTAAATTGACTCATTGATAAGTGCACCACTAAGGAGGCGTGAAGCTGTTAATGGGTCACTCAAAATAAAAATGGAACACCCGGTATAATAACTTCGAACAACAAAATAATCCTAGCGAATGCTAAGATTCCAAACACGACGAAATGCCATTCTGAAATGCCATGCTCATGGCACCTGCGCACATCGAACTTTTTTTGTATAATCGTATTAAGATCTTTCTCATTTGCTTAAATACTAGCATGCTGATCCAATATCCAGTGTCGACGAGTCACTTCACGACGATCGGACGGAATCCGGCTTGTCTTTGGGCACGTTTTGAAGAGAGCTGCTTTTTTGCACAAAACAAAAGCAAATGACTGAACGTGGTAATTTCGTCCCCATACCACGGACTACATCAGCGATTTTTAGCCAAGACCGGGAACACAGTCGGGAAAACATTTTGGAGATTATCTTGACGGAAATACACCTCGAAGGACGTCGAAGAACGGCCCGCGTCGCGGGCTGCTTGACATTCGCTCACTTCGTTTGTTTCCTGCGAAGGCCGAGCAGGCTACGAGCCCTGGTATTCCCTGGTTCTCACAGTGGAAAATTACAGAGAAAGGACAAGCATCCTAAACTGGCAAATAAAGTAAAAACTTTCAAGAAAAGCCGGTGAACTCCGAATGCACAATGCAGGTGGGGAGCCGCGCTGACTGGGTTTCCACAGCTCAGGCGGGTGGGACAGTTTTCTGGCTGATAGGGGTCGCCTGTGTCGCAAGATGGCGGCGGCCAGGCAGCTATTTTTTCAAAGGTCTGTATATTATTTCTCCACCAAAGGTTTTAATGCACGTAAAAAAAGATAACAAAACGTATGCTGACATGCATCTTCTCCAAACGTCCTGTGATTTTTTATGTATTTCTTAATTGGTGCTGGCCCGGTAGGTAGGTAGGAAACGTTTATTTCACTTTTTTTTTTTTGCACTAAGAAATGCTGGCCCGGGAGCCTTCTGCAAACAGACTGATCTTTTGATTGAACATTCAGTCGGTTTTTTTATTTTACGAGTCCTTCGTTTGTTGAGCGTATCCCTAAATCCTAAGACATGAATACAACAGTCACATTCTGAGAGGAACAGAACCAAGAGCAGCCAATGCACACCCTATAAAGGTAAATCACAGGTTTCCTGCGGTCCCGCTGCACGAAAGCTCACTAAAGCCGGGGTCACACTGCTTATGCACAATACAAAAGACAGTCTGCATACAGAATCAAACGCGAGTCACCGCGAGATCGGTGCTTCGAATGCCGCCCGGCAATGAGTTCAAGGAAAAACTTGGCACGTGGCATTCGAACCAGCGATATTGCGGTGCCTCGTGTTTGAAGACTGTCTTTTGTATGACGGGTGAGCAGTGCGACCACGGCTTAAGAACTTTTTTAAGATACAAGGTGTGATCATAAAGTTCCGGGACTGATTTTGTAGCGTAAAAACAGAGGTCAGCACAGTGCATGATGCGCGCAACAGTCGAAGGCAGGGACCCTCCATGCGTCATTATGTCAAAGGGCGATGCTCTGTGACCATTTGGAAGTGCGCTACGCGACTTTGTTTGGCCACATGCACGAGCCTTATGGCGATCTCTCCATAGACTGCAAGCCAAAGCGAGAGCGAACATCAATTTCACTTTAAACTCGGCTAATTAAAACAGAGATATCTGAAATGATTTAGAAGGCTTATGTCAAAACGCTGTGAGGTGTGCGAGTTGTTTTGAGTGGCCCTCGCGCCTCAAGAATGACAGATCGTCACTGAAGTCATGGAGAGGTCGGGTAAGGTCGCCCTACCGCTCTTCGTCTGCCAACAATGTTCCGCCGTTCCTGAAGCGCGAGTGACACTTAAAACACTTTTCCGAAATTCACTTATTTTTGACGCAAGACTTCTGAATCAGTTTCAAATGTCGCTTTTTGATATCTACCGAGTTTGACGCAGAATTGATGTTCGCTCTCGCTCTGGTTTGCAGACTGTGGTGAAATCGCCATTGTGCCCGTGCACGTGGTCACGAAAACTCGCATATCACAACTCCAAATGGTCAAAAGGCGACGCCTTGTGGTGTAACGAGACACGTTTATATCAAATCTAGTTTATTTCAAAGTTCAAGTCCGTATACGCTGGGTACTCGAGCCTGCCAACTCAGGATCCGTAGGCGGGCACTGTGTATCGGGCTCACTGAGGTACCTGTGTCTACCTCCTACCCCTTATGCTTGTATATATATTTTATTATGTAACTGCGTAAACCAACGGCTGCTAGCGGCCGAACCGTGCGCCTGTACAAGCTGTGCTGGACAGCAGGAATTAACACCGAGCTGTTGGCCGTGTATTTCATTTTTGCATCAGCACCTACACTGTACTCTATGCGGGTTTATAAATCCAATAAAACTGTTTTGCCAACTTCTGCGTAGTAAACGGCGCCTGAGTGGTATGGCTTGTTAACACTTGCCATGGCCTCCTGTATACTGACGAAGCCTGGCAGACCGCCACGATACGCGGCCGCCGAAAGTGGAAAGGTAGTGCGGCAGACAACGGATGAGAGGAGAGGCTAAGGCCCCTGTATACTGAAAGGTAGCGCAAACCATTGTCTGAAAAGGGGAAGAGAAATTTCTCCTCGCCGATGCCCTTTCCCTCTCAAAAGTTCTCTTTCCCCTCGCTTCAATTGGATCTGGCGCGACACGTGACCGTTGTCTTCCCATGATCCCACGCGATTCTGTCGTCTGCTCGAAACCAACGCCATCACTGGGCCAGGCATAGCGGCGGCGCCGTTGTTCGCGGCCCGGCCGTAGGTTTTTTATATTTTACCACGACCTCGGCGGCAACGCGATGCCATCATGCTGCGCTGTAGATTGCACAAACAGCATTGCGAAAGGAAAGAAGCATTTTTGCCGTTCCGACGGGAAAGGAAAATCTTCAACGGCGAAGACAATGGCTCTACCGGATAGGTCGCGAAAGTTTCGAGTGCCTCCGAGGGAGTCTTTGCGAGGTAAGTCATTGTCAAACTCTGAATCGTGTTACCTGTCTCTTTCGGTCTCGCCGATGAAGACCGCGTAGTACGATCATGAGACGAGACAAACACGGAACTATATTACCGGCACGCAGGACTTAGACACGACTTTTCGCGCGTATTTGATCATAGAAACTGACTCGCTCACTCTTAGCTCGCTTGCATTGAGTCGACCGAGTTGAGAACGATGCGTGCGAAACTAGAGTGCCACTAAATTAAAAAGGGTTGTAGTGTTACCGCGTGTATCCTTCGTCAGTGAAAGGAGAGTCACCAACGATCGAGCACCTCGCGATTTTGTTTGTGCGACATATTTCCGCGATCGGGGCTTCACAAATGGCAACTAAAAATATGCGATGCTGCATCTATTTTTCAGGATCACTTCACGAACGATCAGTTTGTGCCAGTGATCTTGGCAAAGACTGGCTTCAAGAAACTCAAGCCATATGCAGATCCTTCCATTTTTTCACACCGACCTCTTCCGAATGTGCAATATTTTGCCTTGTAGCAATAAATATATTCTTGCCTTCATCTTTGTATGTGATTTGTCTTTTGTGAATAATAAGACATCAATTATTGAGAATAAAAAAAATTGCTCTTGTATTCAAAAGGCTTTGCTGAAGGATCCCTCTGTCTTCGTTTTGTAACTCACGCACTAACCGGGTACGCCCGCGGGTGTGCGGCAAAGCTTATGCGCTTTGAGAGTGAACTCAAGGGTGTACCTTGCTCGTGAGAACGTCAAAACACTAATTTATGTGATAAATGAGAAACGTGCTGGCAAGGCAACCGAGCACACGCTATTTTTAATTTTAACGGAAGGGATACAAGTGAGTGTATTTGATTATTTGACGGGTAGTTTTATGCACGAGGCGCCTAAACAGCAGACGTCGCATATTCCTGCGCGCTCATGTGCACAGTTGCAGGTAGTATTCGACGCTTATAAAATGTGTATGAAAAGTGTATGAAGTAAACCAAGCTGCTGGATTGACAAAACGATCGGTGATGCTAAAAATTACCGAAAAGTCCTGTTTTACACGCATAGTGGTGTCATTTATTTGCCTAACTCCAGCGATGCCGATTCTCCAAATGCACTTCGTTCAAGATACTAAAACGTTTTGGTAGAGCGTACGCTAAGGATTGCGAGCCTTGCGGGCGCGTGCCCAATTCATGCTCAAAGCGACGGCACGAGCTCCCGCTAGCAACGCAGTCCTTGCCCACGAAACTCTATTTAGACGCAAGGAGAGGTGCATTCTATCGTCTGCCTGCTCTCACCTTTTGCTGCAATAAACGGATAAACGAAATATATTTTCGCAGTGCATGCCAATGTTCCAAAAAACTTAACTGTTTTTTTTTTAATCGTTTGCGTTTAGCGGAATTGGAGAAAGCTTGTCTTCACGCCCGAGCGATTCCAACTTTGCTCGTGCTATTATACTTGCCGATAGAGACGTCTTCCCGTACTTTATAACTCCAATAAAAGTGCACAAACGCTAGTTTCTTCATGTTAGAAAACAAAACTCTCTTTATATTTGAAGAAAAAAAAATCTAGTCCGCCGTATCCAATAACATGAACGGCCCGAACGGCCCGGCACCTGGTTGTGCCCCGCACACCGGCGCGCGCCGTCGCGGGAGCCAGCTCAGACATGGCGGCGGGGGGCGTGGCGGGGACATAGGGCGAGGAGGATTGCCGTCGATGGAAAGGAGGAAAACGAGGGGAGAGGAGGAATTGCGCTACCTAGAGAGGCATGTAACGGGCGCCCCGTTGCGGCGAGACGCCGAAACACACTTCTCCCGAGCGATGGAAGGTCCGCTCGTGCCCCTCGCGTTCTTCGCGTTGCCGCTTCTTTTCTCGTCGGGTTTGAAAACCATGTTTCCGGTCCTCGCCGCTGCAGAAGCTGTGCGCTGAATATCAGAAATGCTCTCTGCTACCAGATCCTTGCGCTCCAAATCTGCGACCGGGCACTCAATGGCTTCGTCGTCGAACTGCCAGGCTTTGTGAGTATAGAGGAGGCTATATGCACTTGCGAATACGCGGGCGATTTCCTCGGAATTTGGCGCCGGGCAGGGAAATCGGTTCGCCGGAATATTCTACCGCTAAAGCAATCGGTCCCGAACCGATTTTTCTCGCCGAGAACGTTTTTGTGACGCCGCAGCTAATCACAACGCAAGAAAGATATGGACTTTGCTGACGTCACAGCCGAGTCACTCGAGTTGTCGGGGTTGCCGCCGGAGTTGTCAGAGCTGAGAGTTCCCAAATTGTGCCAATGGCGCCGTCTCGCGAGTATCGTGGTGTTAGCAGAAATACCCATCGAGACTAAAGGACTATTCATCCCTCTTCGGCAACAGGGATCTGAACTACGAAGACAGAACCCACAAAGAAGATCTCAGGAACAATATTGACCTGGCCGGTACGTACACACGTTATCTCCGTCTGTTCGTTCTTTCATTGTTGTATTCTAATTTCGCCGATCAAATGTTGGGCATTATCTTGGCACTGTGAGCTGTTAACTAATTTATATCGCAAAAATCCCCAAACACATGAGTGACGAAAATGCGCGTCGCGCGGCGGTTACCATAGCAATTACCGCGGACGCTGTGACGTGGACCCATTTTCTGCCGCCACGTCTCAATGTCCGCGGCGGTTGCTATGGAAACTATACTGCGCGGCTCCCGTTTTCGTCGGTCATGGGTTTGGGGATTTACAGTGGAGAGTTGATTGAAAGAGGAAACCTGCGAGAGCAGTTGGTCAAACGCCGCACGACCCATGCAGGGACTGTCTTGGCTGGTATCCGCGAGAGACCGGAACCCTAAGGACGCGGCGGGCGGCAAGAAACGTGAACGGCGCAGAATATTTCCACCCGGCGAATTCGGTCGGCGGCAAGAGAGTTTTCCTCAAGTGTGAACGGAGAGTAAAGCCGCCGAGGCGTATCGCTCAAGAGCTATGCTCGTGCTGCGTACCATCGGCGCACCCCTCGTTGTCCTAATCTGGATCTCCCGGTCAATCAACACGTGCAAGTAGGCCCATGGAAAAATTTAGTTGTGCTGACATAGCATGTTCCCTTTGGATCTGCTTGAGTGCAGAACATTGCCACGTATTGTGTACGGTTGGCATATAGGCCAATACAGATAAGGTCACCGTGCTAAGAGAATCTGCAAAGCCACTGTCTGAAAAAGAAAAAGCGATCATCTTTTTTTTAAGTAGGGAATATACACATTTGTATCATAACACCACACTCCTTTACAAGTTGTGGCGTTGTTAAAAATGGAAATCATTTGCTCGAAACACTAACATGAAAAAAACGATCCATCACGAATGCAGAAACAACTGAAACAGTATGGCAGCACAACACGGAGCATGACGGCTAAACTGTTCTTCCTGATCACGCAGCTGCTGCTGATACTCGCTGGACACGATCCTGCAT
>JAZHYW010025517.1:0-11835 GCA_037355805.1 Ixodes ricinus | reverse complement strand
GGCTAAGGCTCGGTAGTTATTTATCTAAATTAAAATAAATAAACCCAGTCGTTCTATCTTCCTGCAGAATCAAGGGGGCTGCCGTGAGGATTCAATCACACGTGACCCTGCTAAAGACCGCACTTCACGCGTGGTAGACTGGCATATTGCATCTTGGCCCGCAAGAAATTTGTTTTACAAGATCGCTTCCTCGCACGCAGTGTCCGATCGCTACCATGGCTTAAATTACGACATTTGTTTCTTGTCGCTTATTTTATTGCGCTAGGACAAAGCGTGTGCCGTGTACAAAGTAGTAGCTAAAGTTGTGGCCCCCATCGAAGGGAACTCCTTTTGCAGTGAGTGAGCCACCAAGAGTAGACGAAGTTGCAGAACAATATTGAGGATGCTGCACACAAAAATGTAAGGCGAGGCTAGAATAAGCTTCGTGCTCATAGCAAGTACTACAAAGCCTAGTAAGACATGCAAAATGGGCACCTAAAGATCACAGAGTTAGGGTAGACTACAGGTACGGAGGCATATGCCAAGCGGGCCACTCCCACAAGAACGAAAGGAACACGGACAAGCGCCACTTTCAACTGGTTTAATCGTGGGCAGACGCAAGCGAAAGTGTCTTAACTACTTCAATCGTGGCGTCGGGCCGCGATTAAATTATAGTCTTTTGCAGGTTATGAGTGAAATAGAAGATCGCACCACAAAGCCCTCCACTCCTTCCAATTTAGCAGAGCGAACGCTGGGATGATGCAAGGAGGGACTTGCCTCCTCTCCAGCGTTGGCTCCACTGAAGTGGAAAGAGTTCAGTGCTTCATGATAGGAGCTTGTCCAGCACTCTTCATCATCACCGAATCCAGCTGAAAGCAGCGCTTTTCCTTGTCTCCTCCTTCGTATTTGTCTATGCGCATACAGGTGTCCTCGGCATCACCTTGGTCACAGTGAATATTTCTTGCGGAAAATCCCTCTCTTCAGAGCTATCCGTAAAAGCGGTGTGGGTCGCAAGATGTACCTACGTCGAGAGGAACTCTGACTAAGTTATATCGCCGGTGAAAACTAAATAATGTAACGCAGAGTTCGTAAATCACGTTACTCTTGGGAGCACTCAACGGTTCACAATTTGTTTTAACATTTGAAACGTAAGAAAAACAAAAGCGCCTTTCATGTCTTTCGACGGCGTCCGCTTCAGAGGAGAAGATACGATTAGCCGAAATCATTTGACAAGCATGCCAATATGGACCTGGCTTTTTTTCCACGAAATCTTGTTACCATTTTGCTGGGGAAAGCATAACCTGGTAGACGTTGTTTTATATTTTTCTTCTTTCTTTAATCTTCGTCCACCCCGATCCCCCGGGTGTACTCCGTTCACCCCTAAGCTGACAGTGAGGTGTAAGCTCCGCGCTCAATGAGCCAGTCAACCGTCTTTCTGTCGTCACGTGCTCACGCTCCCCCCTCACCCCCCTCCGCGCATACTCATAAGCAGGGAGTGGGATCACGTGGTGAAAAGGGAGGCAGCTGATTGGTCCGACGAGGGCATAGCTCCCACCGCACTGTTAGCTGAGAGGTGAACAGAGTATAGTTTGGCCTAATTGTTTTTATGGTTCGTAAGATCTTTTTTCTTTCCTTCAATTATCTGGAAGCCTTTTTGAGTAAACAAATTTCTTGTAGACGAACGCAATTCCTACATTTATTATTCTTAACACACACTGCTGTTAGGTTGCTTGCACAAGTCGTTATTCAGGGCCACTGACTGCTCCCTCTTCAATACAATTAAATTTGATTTTTTTAGGGCTTGAGCAAAGGAAAAGGGGGGGGGAGGAGTGAACTAGGCAGAGAAACTAAAAGGGATTTTAGGGAGAAGACAAGCTTCATATGAAACATATATATTATTTTTTTGCAGCTTCCCTTTTTACTTGTGTCTCACGAAAGCTTGAGGAGACTGTTTTTGTTTTTGTCTATTTTTATTGCGGGAGATAGCCGTGTAGTTTGGAGACTTTTGTTTTTATAATTTTTGTAGTTTCGTTCGTTTCCACTTCCCTGGAATGGCAAATGAGGGACAATTTAGGGCGAAGCCGGAAATTTCCGGAACCGGGAACGGCGTGGACGTGACTTATTCTTAATTGCGAGCGTTAACCGTTCGAATGGTGAATTAGTAATCCACGTAGGTTTACTTCAAAGTAGAGCGAGGTAAGAGTTAATTATCGTGGAGGTAATGTAAAAAAAAGAAGTATAAAGGGAAGTTGCCACAGTTTGCAAAATGCCTCAAGTGAAACCTTAAAAAGATACTGGAATCCTTAAAAACAAAAATATACGTATCACATCTTTAAAAAGAAGAGTAAACTATGATAATAAAAAAACTATCCGTAAATTAAACCGCAATCACGTATCCTGTAACTATGCGAACCGCCTCCTTCATCGGTTCACATTGCTACACCTCGTACTAAAGCAATCCGATATCCTTCATTTTAAACGCGGTTTCGGACAACAAAGTACATACCAAAATCACTCGGCGCTACTAAAATAAATCCTGAACGAAGGCGGTGCCGCACGGGGCCTAACGTCTTCCATTAAGCAGTAGGGTTTAGAAACTCCTGAATGATTGGAATCAAATTCGGGCGTCCATTCTCATCTTCTAGGGTTGTTTCGACGTCCTCCCTATCCCCCGGTTATCTGCTGGTCCATGTACTATGGTCACAGACAGCTTAAAAAAAAAACGCAGGGCGTTCCGAGTCCCGACTATTCTAGCCAAGAGGATCGCGGCATTAGGCTATACGGAAACTGAAGAACGAATCACAAAGAAAAATACGCGAACGATAAATGGCCACGCCCAGCGTTTCTTCAGCTCTTACTGACTACAGTATTCACTCGAGTAAGAGACGTACTACTTATGAACAAGACCCCTGCGTCTACTTCACCGTAGAGCACACAACTAGCCAATCATCGCGTCCGTCATGTCTTGGGCATCAATGAGGAACCGCCTTTGGACCGCGTTATTTCGTGGAAGCCTCATGAACCGAGAGAGCACGGAGGAATTTCAGTTTCTGCAAACCAACCAGAAATTTTGAATGTACGCACTGCACATAAAAGAAAGCGCTCTTACCTACTCGCACAATTCGGGCACATAAAGGTCAGCACTTTCATGGCAGAAGCGAGTGTCATATCCAAACCGGTATATTTAACTAAGAAAAAAATTTGCACTAGTTTAGAGGCAGGCAAGGGGTGAAGCAGGTCAACTGTAGATAAGTAAATCCGCTATTACAACTTTCGCTCGGATAAGTATCACATAAACATAACAAGACGAACGGCGTACAGCTTAAATTGTTTTATGGTTTAGTTGGTTTGCGAACGGCACGAACTGAACGCTGCAACGAAACAGAGCCGGTTTCAAATTATCGATGGGTGAACACGACACAACTATCCGCTTAGTTTAGAAAATAAAAGTCAAATTTTGTCTACTTACACTCATCAGTATTTGCACGGACAGCAAAATGACTTGCCTGTGTTGAGTGACCTGCTTTATCTATTGATATGGCACCGTACTAGTGATGCAAAGCTATCGATAGTGGAAGCTAAGTTTAACTATCAATAGTGAAAAAAGATATCGATAGTGCTATTGATAGTCGACTATCGTAAAATTATCGATATTATTCTAATAACATTTGACTGTCGTAAAGCTATCGATGGTAGACTATCGTGAAACTCGATAGCCTACTATCAATAGTCGACTATCATGAAATCGTTTATAGTCGAATGTCGAGAAACTACCGATAGCCAACTATCGTAATGCTATCGATGATCTTTCAGTGGGTGACGGACGAAGAACGTGCAGAAAATGTAGTGTAGCTCGGAGAAAAACGCAACTCCAATTAAGGAATTCCGCACAATTATCGAGGAACAATCTAAAACCTATTGGAAAACAATCACAAAACGGTAGACATTTTCCTTAGAAACTGTTGACAATTTGGCAATAAAGTATTAGAACATTCATTGAATACTATTGAAAAACTACGAATAAAAGATATCAACTTGAGGAGTTGTCGAAGATGTTTTGCTGTTTTAGATTGCTTTCCGAAGTGTGCCCTTTGTTTTTTTTCTGAGCACAATCGGAAATATAGATATCCCTGTCAATACTGATGAGTAAACTATATTAGCGTTGGATAAACCCGGAACCCTGCTTGAATATAATGCTAGCGATGGTGATCCAATGGGCAAGTATGGGGACATGACTTTACCCGAATAAAATAAAATATATTTCGTGTTTTTTGTTTGTTTGTTTCTGCGAGAAAGAAGGGAACAATATTGCCCTTCAGATCAACAAGCCTTTTTCACTGAAATAACGCTTCATTGCCAACAATATCGCTATTCGAATCCTAATAAATATTCGTTTTCTTACAGCAAAGCTGTTAAGGGCTAGTTTCCCAGGATCGTGTCCCCGCTAAGAAATGAAGACACTGAACTCTGAACACCTACCGCCATCTATGAGCGACGGCGGCAAGCCACGTATCTGGTTGCCGCCGTCGCTCATAGATGGCGGCAACCTTTCCACTCTGGCTTGCCGACTTGCGGCCGGCCATTACTTTCCATTGTACAACTCCGCTGGCCTTCCTTCTTCACCAGAGTGGAAAGGCTGAAAGTGTTTATAATTTATTTTATATAAATTTAATTTATATAAAAAATATGTACGTACAAAAACTAGGAAACCGCCCTTTTCGTTTTACCTCTAAATTAATTGTGTCTGAATGGAACTCTGTTTTGTTTCCTTTCAATTTTGTGTTTTTCTCGAAACTACGCGTTGTCTGCCCGTATGTATACGTCGTCGTTTCCACTTTGGGTCGATCGTGCTTCAATTTTCGTAACGCTCGGTAGTTTTCTGAAAACTGAGTATCGATAGTACAATCGATAGTCAGGTCGATATTACTATCGATAGTACTATCTATTGCACTATCGCTACTACTATCGATGGTCAACTTTCGAAAATACTATCGATGCTACTATCGATAGCCGACTATCGAGACTCAACTATCGATAACTTTTGACAATATCGATAGTTTTTAAAAACTATCGATAGTATCGATAGAAGTTTTTTTGACAGTGTTGCATCACTAAAAAAACCTTTAATTGGCAGGTTTTTGACTGCTATTAGTTTGTGGACGTTAAAAACAGTACCCCACGCTTTTCTGCCCTTAATTACAGTCGGTTCTTTTCTTCGAAAACGCCAGTGAGGATCTCGCTCTGTCGTTATCTCGTTTCCTGAATAGGACAAGTTTCCACGAGGTGATGCCGACGAGGTTTCGGAGTGAGGAGAGCTGGCATCGGTACAATGGGCGCAACGATCTCGCTATGCAGTGGCGGCACGTACGATTAGAGTTTTCGTAAACCGCTTCCCTCCTCCACTAGGGTATGCGCAAAAAGATGCCGCTACTGCGCTACGCGCCGCTAGCCCTGCCTGAAGAAACCCGGATTTCGTAGCGGGTACCAGACAGCGTTTCAGGAAGGCATAAAAGATATACGAAAAGACCCTACCAGGGAGTTTTCGTAGATAGTCTCCTGCTGTCGCGCAACGTTCTCCGTAACCCGCTCCGAGATCCGGGACTCTTGAGGCAAGGCTAGCGCCGCACATGCGCATTAGTGGCGTCTTCGTTCCGGAGGGCGTAGCGGAGTATGGAAACTGGTCTACGAAAACTCCCTAATAGGGAGTTTTCGTAGATCGTTTTCGCCGTCCCAAAACGCTCTCCGCAACCCGCTGCAATACCCGGAGCTCTGCAGTCAAGGCTATCGGTGCTCAGATACAGTAGCGGCTTCTTCGTTGCGAAAGGCTAAGCAGAAGAGAAAACGCGGTCACGAAAACTCCCGATTATCTCACGATATCCGCTGCTGCTTCCTTATAGCCGAAAAGAAGACCGAGTGGAAGCGGCCGTGTCAAACCGCAGCGCGTCTTTTCCTGTAAACAGTGACTGGATACGTAAGGAAATTGCAAGTAAAAACTGCGCATGCGTGGAACCCTCTGCGAAAATCACATTCCCGACTAGGGTGACCACCCGTCCCGCGACTCGCGAGACTGTCCCGCATGGAGGGCTCGTGTCCCGCGTCCCGCGAGAAACTTCCCAATCTTCAAAATGTCCCGCACTTCTCACTGTCGTAAAATTCACTCTGCAACTCATGGTGCAGCCGAACAACGGGGCACGGTGAAGCGCGGAGGTCGCTGGGTATCCTGTGAATCGAAATAGTATGCCATTTTCTATCCAAGCATTGCGGGAAGCGATCGTCGTTCTTGCAAAAGAACCTACGCGCATGGGCCGTTTTGCCTATCCCCTTGGTGGCAAAATATTGTAAGAAAAATTGCTCCCAAAAAGTTTAAAATTATATTATTGTAATTATTTTCCTACCGGTGTGCCAATGCAAAAAGGTTGCTGTGATTTTCTTTCTTTTTTGTGAGAATTTACGGTCGAAAACGGACATAATGTTTACATGAACACTTACAGCGGTCGAAATAGAACATAATGTTAACAATTTGTGTAGGACCATGTTGATAAAAGTAAGCGTTGACAGGAAACAATAAACCGAAAAAGGTCTACTGTTTCTTATTTCCATTTGATGCATTGAGTTTTGATACAGTCGATTTTTAAGTTTTCGACTTCGACAGACTTAATAACATATTTGGCATAAGAAATGTATCACTGGGAGTGAAAAGTATTTGAGCTTACTTACTGCAATACAATTAGCAGGTGTATAAATAGCACAGGATAATAAATGTGCCAACAGAGCCTCGGTTATTGTGTCGTGTGACACATTCCTCTACCCCCCCCACCCCCCCCCCCCCCCGGGCCCCGCGTGTCCCGCTATTCGTAGCAAGAAGGTGGTCGCCCTGCTCCCGACCGGCAAGTGCCTTGCGTGCGCGAAAAGCTACTCAGCTCTCAGTGCTAGCTCCGTGTCAGGTGACGTGTTGTGCTGAAAGGCGCCTGAAAACAATGCCAGTTGCGGCGCGGGAGCTCAACTTTAACATTTCTTTTCTCACTCAAGAAGAAATCAATTTGATTAAACTTTCGAAGAAAAGGCCTATAAACTTTTCTTCCTACTGTTACTTTTCTTTTGTATTCTCACTTGAACCATATCAGTAGAATAAACGGCTGTTTCGGCAGCAAAACAAATATTTAAGTAAGTGAAATTCAGAAGTTTTTTATGTTAAGTATTTTGTTTAGCGTCTTCAAACATTTTTCAGTTTGAAATACATCTGCAGGGCTTCGAAAAAGAAAAAGTTAAATTGGCAGGTGCAAAACGGCAGTAAAAAAATGGAGAGAAGTGCTAAATGTTTGTGCATTTTGTTGAATTAAAAGAATGTTTACAACAAAAATAGCAGTTGTCACGAATGGCAAGCACAGTGTCTTTCAAATTGCATAAAATAAAACTGTGAAGCGTTCCGGGAAATTTGAGTTTTTGCCGATGCTGAATGATGCCCAGTTTTATGCCCATTTAAAACTTTCAACCACGCTCATGCCATAAAATAACTTTAAGGAAAACATTTCAGGGAAGTGTTAAGGACCTTGTTTTAACAAGGCATGTTCTATAAGAAATTGGAAATGGTCAAGTGCAACGTCTGGGACGCATGACATGGAATAACAAAAAGGCGTTTGAATCTGGACTCAGTTCTTGCTTTAACCGATTTAGAAGGGCAATTCCTGTGATTGCCTTATGTATTCGTATTAACTGATGCCTAATATTTGTTTTAATGCGGATAGTTAAAAACAGTGTGCCCTTTCTGCAAAGAGATTTTCGTTGAATGATGCTCGAGGGATTCCCAGAACTTTACGGATGCCGTCGATGTTGAATGCGTCAAGACGAAACAGTTAGGTGTTCGAAGGTTAGGCGAATGGAAGAGAGTGGAGCTGAGATTGCAAAATAGCTGTAAAAAAGTAATTGAATTAGACTACTAATTTTTGAAAACTGCGAAAAAGTAATTAAATTACATTACTGTTTACCACCGACCAAAGTAATGATATTACATTACAATTGCTTTCTAAAAGTAAATAAATTACTTAGAAATTACTGTTCAATACCTTGAGGCAGTAATTTGTGCTCATTTTATGTGCAGTATAACTGCCAAAACTCTGATCTCTCCTGTTTACACCGCAACAAACCATATGCGCCTCAAAGTGAACCACGTGAACAGTCGTCTTACAGGCGCACTCGACATAAGTGTTGAACATGATGAACAGCTTATTCTTTAGATGTAGCTCGAAGACAGTCGACCACAGGTTTCTCTGCTCATTCACGGGTAGAATGTCCCGAGTTAAACGGTGATATGTTTCTGTTCTCCTACTTTGCAAGAGTTATAGTCCGTGTCAGTAGGTAAGTAGGGCCATGGTGCTCGTTCTTACAAGGAGTCGTCACGTCAAACGCTTCTCTTCGCTTTGGATGCTATCTAACTCATATTCTCCCAAAAGCACTAGTTCACCGATTCCCGGTCATTCCTCGCAATAGTATTGTTCCCAAGCACCCAAAAGCCAAAGGTGCTGCGCTGGTCACCAGGGGGCTGGATATTTGTTAGGCACTCAGCGTTGCCAGTTAAGGAAGGGATGGCGCGAGCTTCCCAAGATGTACACTTTCCCAACAAACGGATGGCGAGATGTGCGCTCGTAGGGTTATTCCCGAATAAACTTAGAACGGAAAGTTAGTGAGCCCAAACCACAAATGGCACCTGCTTTGCTCGATTCCTGTCTTTTCAGAATATAAAAATCACAGGCTGATGGCCCCGCAGCGGACATTTTGAAGAAGCTAAGATTTTAACTCTAGATGGCGACACCGATCCGTGCGGTTCTAGGGGTGCCTACATGTCTGTTCTGTCTGAGGGTGAAGAGATCCACTGCCGCCCCTGAATGTGCCAGCGCGTGACGCTCTCGCGCACTCGGTGCGTGACTAGGGCGGTAAACATAGCGTCTCTGCGTTTGCCAAAGCTACGCGCTCGAGCTGAGTGACACCAGATTGCGCGCGCTTCAAAATGCATAAAAAAACGATTGGTCGGACGCTGGGCTGAGATGTCACCACTCAAGCAAAAGCGCGCGTGTGTATGAAGGCACTCTAGTGTGGTCGAGAAACAGTGGTATGGCTCGTGGCACCGATATTCCGCCTAGTACTCTGTGCATTGCAGGTTCACCGCGTGCTCTCGCCCGCGTCAAGCGGTGCCAGCGCTGCCGAGTTTGGTAGGCCATAGCCTCCTCTATTAGCGGCGAGATGTTTCCAGTGGCGCGCCCTCTATGGGTTCCCCCTTGTGACGTACATTACCTTGCAAAGCAACAAGCTTCGATGGTGTTTGTTATTAGCATGGTGGAAGCTTGGAAATCATTGCGCTCTCCAAAGGAACACTGCCAACACCGTCAAAATTAAAGTCCTTTGCATTCCTCTTATTCCGCTCGATGATAAATCCCCTTTCCTGATGTCATAGTCGGCGTTCGGCCCAATCGTGGAAGGCCGACCACAGCGACGCGCTTTCGGTCGCTGCATGGATTATCGCCAAAGTCCCTGGCAGATCGCCACGAGAGCGCGGCCCCCAAAAGTGAAAAGGTATAGCGGCAGACAACGTGGTGGAGAGAGAGGAGGCATGTAACGGGCGCCCTGCTGTGGCCAGGCGCCGACACACACTTCTCCCGAGCGATGGAATATTCGCTCGTGCTCTTCGCGCTCTTCGCGCTACCGCTTCTTTTCTCGTTGGGTTTGAAAACCATGTTTCCGGGTCCTCGCTGCTGCAGAAGCTTTGCGCTGAATAGCAGAAATGTTCTCTGCTACCAGATCCTCGCGCTCCAAATCTGCGACCGGGCACCCTATGGCTTTGTCGTCGAACTGCCAGGCTTGATGAGTATAGAGGAGGCTATGGCTAGGCGCGGCTTAAGCAAAACAGGCTAGCCCAGCCAGCTCATCTATCGGAGAATGCCAAGCTTGCCAGTCTCTCGATGTGGGCTCCTGATCTGTGGAGCAGCAATTTCTACATACTTTTGTGCACAATGTCACAGAAGTGAGAAAAATGATATGCGGCTTCACTAGTTATGTTTTTGTGAATTAAAACAATTTTTCGGCGTAAACGTTCAGCAGGCCCTCCTTTCAAGACACAGGTTGACGAGGTCGTCTGCTAGAGAGGTAGCGACGCTTGGAGATTGATTTGTCTGGTCAATACGATAAAAATATAAAAGCGTCTGGAAGTTACAGAATATTGCTTCAATAAACAAAACGTTAGGGCTCAAGCTAGATGGGGATAATTGAACATATTTTAAGACAAAACCCGAGACAGGACAAACAACGAATGACCTAGCTGTGTCAACCTTCGTTCTTTTTTTATCATTAATATAAGACTTAGAATTTTGTTTTAAAATACTTTTTCGCAGGACGACACTGCATATTTTCAACAGGGAACGGTATTTCTTGAGGTGCCGACTAAGTTAGGTTGAGTAAATTCTTCCGATAACTATACTCGATACTTCACTGTGCCTATGCTCATGAATACAAATATCGCTATCAAAGAGTAATATGCACCTAGGTGTTTTCATCCCATTCAGGCACGGTTTTGCGGTCGATCATTTTGATTTTTTACAAAAATATATAATTTTTGGGTCTCTTCTTAAAATAAAAGAGAACGCAAACAAAAAACTTGGCGGATTTTTTAGAAGTTATTTATTATTGAAGCGGCCAAGGCCAAAACTTACGTTTCTCCCACCTTTAGGGGATCGCAAGTTTGACCGCTCGCTATTTTGTCGCTTCTCAAGCAATTGCACTAGCACGCTTCTTTGACACTTTCAAAATATATTTTAATATATAACACAAAACAAAACTCTTGTATTTTAAAATAATAAAACAAAATGTCTGACAATCTACCGTTGATGATTTTCGGCAAGGTTTTGCAAATTCTCACGGCAGGCCTATTTAAGATAGTTTAATAACCTTGATAACACCAGAAAGCTCAAATGTAGCCATTCTTATTTAATATAATCTTGATATTATATGTACAAATTAAGATACGTTATATACATTTGCTTCATTCTTTTTATCAATACCAAGGTATGATCGTGATTTGTCATGAAATATAAATAAAATATAAAGGAATTTGTGTATATAACCAGAAATCAAGCTTGAATCTTGTTAAATGTACGAGTACATTGGAAAACCGTAAGCTTCTGGAGTAAAATAACTTTTACTTCGCTTTGCTCACTATTTAGGGTACTTTTAAAGGTGAGGTGCAACGATATTCAGCTGAAATGTTTTTCACTTTACACGAGTTTACTGGCACTATAGTGGGACTTAAGGATACTTGCACGCAACGCCACTGGCTAAGAAAGGAAACTCCTTTGTTGCGGTGTGATTTCAAGGACTAAAGCGATCGTTTTCATTCAGTCTCTCCTTTGCAAAGCTTGATGGCGTAACTGCGTTCAAATGTCGTCAATGCAGTACACCACAGTGACGATATTTGAACCGGTCATAGATTGGACCCAGCATTGTGTGCGCACTCGATTTAGGCTCGTGATAATCGATAGCTCGAGAAGCATTCGGGTAGTTGCCCGTGTCTAATCGCTGCAATGACGACAATAGCCGAACCATAACAATATCTGGAATTCAGAGCGTGTCCTGTGTTTTGCTAACACCAGCGCGTGGCTATGATCAACATTGCCGGCATATAATCGGCTCCAGATCACACGGCCTCTTGTTCTGCTGCGAGTTGAGCGGGTGAACTCTGCTCGTTTTTCTTTAATTTTTCTGCAACTTCTATTGCGTGTGTCATAGGTCATTAGGGAGTGGGGTCCGTTCTAATCCGTATTTGCACAAAGTACAAAAATCGTTGCATCGCCCCCTTTAAGCTGACGTGTC
>JAZHYW010025516.1:0-12074 GCA_037355805.1 Ixodes ricinus | reverse complement strand
CTGGTCAGATACATAACGGTGGCCATGGCGGTGCATTCACGTGGACCAAGTGTCGCTCATCTGGATGCCAGTTTGGGTGGTTGTTGTTTTAAGGCGTGATTTCGCTATCCACATTTGATAAACCTGTTAACAGACAATTGGCGCAAAGCATATATGTATTATCAAAACGAAACGTTGTTGCTTGTTTAATTTGTCAGCACACGTTAGAAGCGGTTATTTAGCTAAACGTTAATTTTACTTAATTTGTTTGTGCGGAAGTATAGCCTCGATTAGCTACGCAGAGTCTAGCTAATTGTAGCTATTGAGTGTTTTCAGATAAGATCAAACAACCAAAGTCCGGTGACCATTTTCAATTTTGATGAAAAAAAATATTTTGCTGGCTCCGTGCACAGAAAAATAAAACCAATCCTTGTTTCGGAAAAAAATATTGCGTTTGCGAAAAAGAAATTGAAAGCACCCTCTCGGTCACGTGCTCGTTTTGCATATCCCGCGATGTTAGCCTTTCGGGCGGCTTCCCCGAAAAAAACTCTTCTAGCTACGAGTCTAGAAATATTTACTGACAAATTAGGCCTAGGAAGGATTGACAAAACGTATTAATCACCGACTATTTGGGTTGTTGTTTTGAGGAACGAAATCGCAAATACGGCACATTGCGCAATACCACTCTGGAATAAAGATTTTTTCTACGTAGCTATAAAAGCTAAAGACTTCAACGTTTGCTAGTGTGTTGCTTTCTTTACATCGCGTCGACAGAGACACTACACGGCGGCTGTTGAAACAGGCACCGCGAAGCATGTTACAAGGTGGCGCCTCTCGAACGTTCCGGCCTAAGGGCATTCTTAGTTCGGTTGTACGAAGATGTATTAGGAATTTTCCCTTCAAAACTACTGTCCATCTCTGTGCTGTCAGTGTGTCTTTTCCTGACCACCCCGTAACATTTTTACGCTTTTTAATAATAATGAAATTGTGAAGAATGGGTATGTGCATGCCCCATTTATGGCAATCGCGTTAGCGTCAATTTGGCCATTTTTCTCGGTTTATAACTGAAGGCCACACAAATATAGCATTATGTTTTTGCAGATACTGTTTTTAGATACAATAAACGTGATTTTCGGAGAGTGTAAAAAATAATAAAGATGGATTTATTTAAAATGATTTTTAAAGTAATGCATTGTCATTAAATGCCCCTGTGTGAGCAATTCTTGTAAGATTATCTTGCTAACCAGGACAACAATATTTCATTCAAAGTGGAACTATGCACAGAGCAACACACGAGCAAAGTTTGAAGACCACTAGCTTTTACAGATACGGAGAAAAAATCTTTAATCCAGAGCGTTATTGCGCAATCTGCCGTATTTGCGATTTTGTTTCTCAAAATAACGAACCAAATAGTCGGTGATTAATTCTTTTTGTCAATCCTTCCTATGCCTAATTTGTCAGTAAATATTTCTAGACCCGTAGCCAGGAGAGTTTTTTGAGGGAAGCCGTCCGAAGTGCCAACATCGCGCGATACGCAAAACGCGCACATGACTAAGAGGGTGGTGCTTACAATTTTTTTTTCGCAAAGAAAATTTTTTTTATTAATGATTGGTTTTATTTTTTTTGAAGCATAAAGCCAGCAAAAAATTTTTTTCATAAAAATTAAAAATGGTCATTGGTCATTGTTCGGTCTTATCTGAAAACGCCCTATTGTTTCTTGTGCTTTTTCTCGCTTCGTGATTTGTTTTTGAACTTTCTTGAACGTTTTACAACCTGCTCATCATTATTTTTTCTGTGACTATTTAGAACAAGAGCTTAAGACCACGCCCTCTGGTTATAGTGGGTTTTAAGTTTCCGGAATCATGCAAGCCGAGTGATGTATTTTTGTTGACGCAGTACACAGAAAAGATGCTCCTCGCCTAGACATGTCGTTAGGCAATATTGTATGCATCTCTCTATGCTAACTGCACAGAGACGCCAACCTATATAATGCATACAGTTTTGGCGTCTTAGGTGGTATACTGCAAAGAGGCGAAACAATTCCTTCCAGTGTCTTGCGTGGGATTTCCTATAAATTACACAGATGGCCGCACAGGTGGTGGTTTTCGACGGTGAACTAATGAACTGGTGGATCATTCTACAGGGCCCGAGCGAGAGACTGTAACGCGTTGTTTTGGCCCTTAAAGATCAACTATGCATCGGAGAAAGCAGCAACTCCCTGAGAACATAAATTAGCGGTGGTGATAAAACGCGAAAGGATAAAATCTCTTGTCATGTTGTACGTCTTAAAAATGCATTTTCTTGCAGGCTTTGAGAGGAAGCTTTGATTCACAGAGAGGGTCGAGCTTTCGAATGGCCTTGAATTATTAAATTTTACATAGATACACTTTTGAAAATTATAATTTATGTATTTCCCTCTACTCCAAATAATCTCTTTAGTTTGAAGGAATTTCTGTCGCATGTTAGGTTACAATGGTGGTTCCATGAATAGCTGACAGCTCGCGTCTCTGGTCAGGTTTATCTCCCTTTCATCTATGTTGCCTTCTGTTTGACGGCACACTATTAGGCACTTAGGAAAAATTCCCGCTTTAATTTAGAAGTGAACAGTGCCACTGCAGTGTTTTGAACTGCGCTCATGGTGCGCAAGCACACGAGTGCCATTGGGAATTTCTTCAAAGCCTCAGAAAATTGTCACTAGTATATCACGTTCATGAAACTCGAAATTGTATTATATATGAAAATGATTTGTAATGCCTCCAATATTATTTCAGCTATCAACGATGCCGAAGTAAAATATATAATTGTTCGCTAAATGAAAACTCGCGACTCATAATATTTGTTCTGTAATAACGGTCACTATGACGACTAAAAAAATGATACATAAATCGAACACATAACTTTGTAGAATATAAAACATCAGCAAGTCAGTATTTTCCAAGGCCGTACAAGTAACGGGGACAAAAATATGTTTTTCTTTAGTCTTAGTTTATACATATATGCTGTGCACGTATGCCTACCTCCACCACGAAAGCGAACTTCAGAGGATAAAATCTGAGTAGCCCTACAGTTCTCTCCACCTCCCGTCCAGCTTGCAACATGGTTGTGAGGTCGGTGGGTTGTATGTTTTTTGCATGGGTGTGTAAAGATCCGGGAAGGTGAAAGATGCTAGTGATACATAAATCTTTTTTCCACGCGGATGGTTCGAGTGATGCATTCCAAATTCCTATGTCATGACTTCATTCTGCTTTATCGTAGAAAGGTGTCAGTTAAAGAGATCCGGGAGCGTTAATCTAACCCTTAGGTTCTTATACCGAAGAAACATGTTTTGATAGATTACATAAAACAAAAACAAAAAAACGAAGTGTCCCTTTGGTAAGAGTTGAGTAGACACCGGCTTAATTCGATCTGAAACTCCTATTGCTTGAAGCAAATAAATTATTGTAGCGGAATTACCTTATCGACTGCGGCGTTCTTCAAAGCACGAGTATAAGTATCACTTAGTGCATTTAGTAAAATGAGTGAATTACGTTGACAACAATATTTTGTTTATATTTTTTCTTTATATTGTTAGCTCGTCGTAAATGATACCAAATAAGTTGTTAGATAAAAAAATATTCTTCGAGTAGTTACGTGGCGAATTAATTTAACTTGCTCCAAGATATATCAAGGAATTCTTTTTTTTTCGAAAATATATGAGCTCAGCTGGACTATAGTAACGACGTGCTACAAATATCAAATTAAATATACCAGACACAATAATTGAAAACTTAAATAGCAAATTTTAATTAGCTTCAACATACATTTTTGTTTTCATATATATATATTCGTGTAATAACGTTCCCGAGAAAATTCTCGGGAATTTCCTCAGAAATAACTGCCTAATTTCTGTCGTGTTTTATTACTGGATCCCACGCTATGCTTAGCGGAAAACGGACTGCTTCCGTACTCGTACTTCGTCCATCCTTCTCTGTCCTTCGTCGTTCTCTTCACCTTGCGTCGAGGAGCAGCTCATAGACACGAAATTCCGGTGTCCTTTTTACCTATGTTCTGTTTTATTAAAAGTGCCTGCATATATTAATTAGCACGAGCTTCTACTTTACGATGATATATAATAAATCGGCAAACGCTCGTGTATTCAGCCCAAAACATCAATCACCGGCTCATGTGAAGCCACCTCATATGTTGTAATGTGTAAACAGGTTACGCAAACAATGGCAACTATACTAGGCATGTCGAGACATTTTGTCTGATTACAGATTTGAAGAGGTTCATGTATACACTTTGAAGCATGCGTGCATTAATATTTTTCTTTACGCTGAGTTTTATGCACATGGAATGAGACACGGAAGTATACTTCTTTTGTAATTTTAAACAGCTCTTCTTATTCTTGGATACTATCCCCGAGTGCAACGCTCTATATTAATGCTTGAAAATTGATAATGTCATGAGGTATTGCATTAAGCGTCAAATACTTCGTGAAAAAGTTTGCATTTCTCACCTGTGGCGCACGTTTAATTGAATTACAGGTGACAACTTAACCCGAGTACTTTGAATTAGATCCTGGAGGATCTGCATTTTACGATTAATATTATGTGGCAAGCTCCACTGCAAATTTTGTTTCTAATATGTACTTTAAATTTCTCTATATACGCCTTTTATCCTTGGCAGCTTCGAGATTAAGCCTACCCTATTGTTCGACTTTTCCAAAAGACAGAGTTGCTTTTTTTTTCGGGGGAGGGGGTGTTAATGCCACAACTGGGTGACTTAAAATTAACTTATATGTTAATTTTATGTCCCATGACTACGAAAAACGAATATTTTTAGGCTTGCGCACAAATAGAGGCTTGTCCGTCTGTCGTGGCAACTGCTTGTGGAGCTGCATCGTTGTAACCGAGAAAAGTTTTAATATTTGACAACACGAGGATTCTAGAAAAACAAAAACGAAACCTCGATTCAATTTACTTCAAGCAAATATACATATTAGACATATTCATGAGGGTGGTTCGGGTCAGGGAAACGCGCCGAATCGGTGTACTCTTCTTTCTTTGTTTAATAATGTATGCTTCACACGGGATCAACTACCACAAGCTGAGAAAAGGGAAATTATGGTGGAGATAAAGGTAACGCCTTCAATTCACGTAAGCCCCTTCGTGAGGTGAAACTTGAGTAGCTTTTAGAGTCGCCTCCCACTTGTAGGTTGAAAGCGGAATAATCGTACCGTGTTTTAAGAGCCTACGTTGTTTATTTTCTCTCAGAGGAAAAAGGATCCGGGAGTGGTTTGACAACTCAAAGACTTTTGGAGGAGATTCCATTTATGTTTTCTATAAACGTTTAGTTTAGGCGATGCATCCTATAATGCGTCATTCCTATTTAGTTCTGTTATAGCAACAAAAAAAAAAAGGGTGCGTGTACATGACACTCCGGCATGTTAATCCTAATCTCAGATGTACTAAATATATTTCAATAGATTCCTAGAGTGAGTCTGGCAAGAATTCGTTTGAGGTTGGCTTGCACGTATCTCAAAGCTTAATTAGCAAGTACCACACTCTAGATCTCCTTAGCCATAACATGCAATACAAAGCGCCACACGTATCTGCGTCATTTCAGCATAAATGTAGTTACTTATACATTTCTGACCCATGGCCAGTGATATGTTCCCATATCTTGCCTTTTATGTTAAAAACTCATGGTTTTGACATGGATGAAGGCACTAAAAAGCGCTCGTTCAAAACCGATGGACACGTTTTAGAGACCTCTCTCAAAAGGGCCGTGAGATGATTTTTTAACTGCAATTTGTTTCTGCCACTTATAGATTGATAAACACAAACGCATTTCGGCGTGCCCTCGAAGCATTAATTTCAAGAAAAAAAAACAAATAGAAGTCTGTGCTGCTAACTTTTAACTGTTACACTGACTTCCAAGTCACGAAGGCAGTGACATGGTCAAGGTTGACGGGCAGCCTCCGGTTTTGTTCTCAAACACTCTCTAGAACCCATTCGGTCTCCGGTGGCCTGAAAGTTTTCACCTGAATCCAGAACACTTTTCAAACTCCAGTTCGATCATGTCGGAGCACCGCAACCAGTCAGCATCGTTGACGCTCGCGTCGCGTTGCCGATCTAGAGCGCGCTAGATAAAAACATGCGTTTACATGCCTTTTTGTCCGTTGGCCACGAATGCAGCGAAGAGCGAATGGCTTTGTTAACTTTGGTTAGATATCATTACATACACTGGATATAAGGATTCTTGATTAGGGTAAAATGCTGTTGGCAAATTTATTTATTACTATTGTAGGGGAAGCGCTAAAGTAAACTCACTCACTCACTCACACCAGAAAAACGGCCACTCACGTCGCGCTGACTTACTACTCAAATTGTATTTTCGTCTTCTTTCTTTTCTTTTTCCCGTATTAAATTTGTCATATCTCACTTCGTTCTCTTCTGTACAAAACAAATAGCAATGCCTATCGCACATTACCTTCGAGAGTCAAGATATAACAATTATTTTTCAATAAGCCTTATGGATGGACTACTAACACAAGTGTCACTCCTTTTTATTATGTTAGCTGCCTCTATATTAAAAAAAGAGTGACACTTGTGTTAGTTTTCCATCCATAACGCTTACTGAAAAAGAGTTGTTATATCTTGATTCTCGAAGGTAATGTGCGATAGACATTGGTATTTGTTTTGTACAGAAGAAAACAAAGTGATATATGACAAATTTAATAACGGTAAAAGAAAAAGAAAGAAGACGAAAATACAATTGGAGTTGTAAGTCAGCGCGACGTGAGTGACCGTTTTTCTGGTGTGAGTGTGAGTGAGTTTCCTGCCACTTCCAACGGTGTACATGCTTTGCGCAGCAGTTCCGTGTTTCGCGACAGCTGTAGACGTAACGCCTTGTTGTCTGTTTTTTTAGCATCTTCACGTCTTTCGCCAGTTCATTGATTTTGTTGCAATGCTGGGCAACAAGCACGTGAAGATTGGCTTCGGTAACGGTCGACTCATTGTTGGAGTACGAACTAATTTCTTCGATTGAAGTAGACGAGTAGACGTCCCCAACTTCCGTTTCCTGCGAGCACAGGCCTAGCCCATCTCCCTGGGGCTGAAGTCTCCGCAAAAGGGATTTTTGTTCACATGACCGGCTTCATAGGGACAAGGTATCATCGGGTTCAAATGAAATGCGAACTGTGACGGAACTTCGAGCCAACTACCGACGCAGCTTCCAAGCTTGGGTTGCGCTTCGTGAGGTTCAAACGCATCGGAGTGGGACGCAAAGCCTCGCAGCCCCTATTTCGATGTTTGAACCTTTCCAAGCACATCCCCAAGCTTGGACGCTGAGGCGGTAGTGGGCTCGAAGTTCCGACACTGTTCGCATTTTATTCAAACCAGATAAAGCATTAAAAAACACTCAACGTCAGCTATTGTTTTGCTACGTTTTCAACGCTGGCGTCGCTTCATTGGTGCAGAAGCCCAGCTCTGCGGCGAAAGCACATGGCTTTGTCTTGCATGCCATTCCCACGCGACCTAGTCCAAAGAAAACACCAAACCTGACGTTGCACCGAATGAAGCCACCTGCTATTCGCAAGTATGTCTGACAGCGTAAGAGCACTGGGAAACCAGCCTTGACTATGCAACACAAGTTAGTTGACGCAGAGACAGGCAAATATTTGCCGTAATTCTGCCCTCGCTTCGATTCTTCAAGTCCGTTTTGTGTGCGAAAAATTGGGTAAAAAGGCTTGGAATATAAGTTAAACGAATAGTATTTGTGTACTATAGGAGGGCCATGTAAAGTTATTTTTGGGATGGATCGTTTTAAGCGAGAATTAAAGAAAACAACATGCAAGGCTTAATTCTGTTGGGCAGAATCGGTTGGAACGCTAGCTACTCCGGCACTCCCTGCCCTCTAAGCCGGTCATGTTTGAAGTTTGTTGTTTATTTGACGTACCAAAAATGTTGGGGAGGAAGCAGTAAATGGTTGCCGAATCTACCTCACGATATAGTTCCCTCAACAGCGTTACTGCAGCCGCATCAGCAATATAGAGATCAAACATAAATCAAAATATACATACATAAATTTCATAAATCTGAATAACTAGATACTTTAGCTAGCTCTTCGCGCCCGTTTCCGGGTTGAGCGGCATCGGCATCGGCATCGCCGTCGGCGTGGGTGTCCGTGTAGGCGTCGGCTTCGGCGTCCGCGTCGGCGTAACCGCACGTTACATTATGGGACTGTTCCCATATTGCCGTCACGTGTGACGTCACGAGTGTAAAATGTTCCCACTAATTTTGGAATGAAAACGTTTCTTTAAATGTTGCGGGAATTTTTCCGCTATATTTAGCAGAGAAATTATTCCGCTAAGTTTAGCTTGAAAATGTTTTCGCTAAATTTAGCGCATACCTTTCCCCGCTATATTTAGCGGGAAGATTTACGTCACGTGACCTCAACAACAATTCAGCGGAAAAAGTTTCGTTAAATTTCTCCACTAAAGTTTTGCGGGAGAATTTCCCTTGTAAATTTAGCGGGAAATTTTCGCTAAATTTCCCCAGTATATTTAGCAAAAATATTTCCCCGCTAAATTTAGCGGAGAAAGTTTCTCATAATTTAGCGAGCAATTTAGCGAAAATTTCACGCTACATAAGAGGGGAGCAGGAGAGGAGGAGGGGAGGGTACGGAGTGGGAGAAGAAGCATACCCTCCCCGACGTACCCTTCTTTCCTCTTCATCAAAAACTGTGCTCGAATTCGGCATTACAGAGAATTGTAAACGTCTTTAATTCTTTTTACTCAAATTTAGAATAGCCTCAAAATGTCAAGTTTGGCCTAAATAAAACATAGTGGAATGATTTACCTTAAAGCAATAGAGGCATAAAATGTCATTAACAGAGAGTCTGAGAGGAATGAGTAGTGACCTAAATATTTAAACTTCGACTATTAATTATACTGCCTTAACTTATTTTTCTTTTTTCTTTAATTCTTCGAAGAAGCTATATTTATAATGTCTTAAACTTCTTAAAACGTGTCTAAAAATTCTGGAAACAAAAAGCTCAACTTTTGTGACAGGTTGACTATTTGCATCACTCTTTTTACTGGACTTGGCCTTTTACTTTCTGACATATTTTTGAGCGTTAGAAACCGATATAACTTTAGTCTTACTTTCATGCCATGATAGTATACAGAATCAGTTAAAATTTTAAAAATACTATTCGTCTGCATTTTAAGCTGTAGAGTATATTAGACCTGAAACTTTCGCACTGGCAACCATATTTACAAAAACATAAATTCCAAGGGAAGTCTAAGAGAATGAAGCTGATTTCTACTTTTCGCAATTGGTTGTGCACGGAGTGCAGATGAGGCTCCAGCTGTGTAATCAGATTCCCTTTACTCGATGTTTATATTTCACTGTGCGACGGAGTATTAGCTGGCATATAAGAGACTGGTATAAGGATTGACATAATCGAGAATATTTGGCACGTATGTAATACCCCATTCGGTGTGCGTAAAGAAAAAGGTAAATCATCTCAATAGATGGTGATGCCCTTATAAGAGTTTCTACCGTTGTCTGTTTGTGGTGAAATATATATTATAATTAAAAAACAGATTTCGTAACTCATATAAAAAAACTAAAGTAATTAGTTTGTGCGGTGCTTTTATTTAATATGAGGGTTTTCATTCCTCTTTAAGCTCACTCAACTCTTGTAATATCTGTTCTTGTTAACGATTTTGTGCATTCATTTTTTTATGTTTATTAATGGTTTTTGTTGGGCATATTGGACATTGGTATGAGCTGGTGAGCTCACTTTCTCTGTCCCCAAGACGAACAATTTAGTTAAGAATGAAGCACACGTCATGTGCGCCATCCAAACGGAAACAGCATAAAATTTTGTGTAACGAAAAATCTTTTTTCTTTTTTTTTTTTAAGGTTTAAGGTTACCTAACTTATTCGGTGGACGCAACTCCAAAATGTGGTTTGGTTAAAAAACGTAAGTGTGCGATTTCTTTCTACTTATTGCATGGAAGTGTTTTTTTTTAGATATATATATATACTCGTGCTCTTCGAGCACGAGTATAAATATCAAGTATATTTAGTAAAATGAGCGAACTACGTGGTCAACAATTTTTTAGCTTATATTTTTTCTTTGAATATTGTTAGCTCGTTGTAAATGAAACCAATTAAGTGGTTAGATAAAAAAAATATCCTTCGAGCAGTCACGTGGCGAATTACTTTAACTTGCTACGAGGTATATCGAAGAATTATTTTTTTCTCGAGAATATATGAGCACAGCTGGACTATATTAACGACAGGCTACGAATATAAAATTAATTATACCAGCTAAAATAATTGAAAAGTTAAATAGCAAATTTTATTAACTTCAACATAAAATTTCTTTATATATATATATATATATATATATATATATATATATATATATATATACTCGTGTAATGACGTTCCCTAGAAAATTCTCGAGAATTTTCTCGAAAATGATTGCCTAACCTGTGTAGCGAGTTAATACTGGATCCCACGCTATGCTTAGCGGAAAACGGACTGCTTCCGTACTCGTACTTCGTCCATCCTTCTCTGTCCTTCGTCGTCCTCTTCACCTTGCGTCGAGGAGCAGCGCATAGACACGGAATTCCAGTGTCCTTTTTACCTATGTTCTGTTATATTAAAAGCACCTGCATATATTAGTTAGCACAAGCTTCTACCCTACGATGATATAAAAAAATCGGCAACAGCTCGTGCGTTCAGCCCAAAACATCAATCACCGGCTCTTGTGAAGCTACTTTATATGTTGTAATGTATAAACAGGTCACGCAAACAATGCCAACTATACTAGGCATGTCGAGACATTTTGTGTGATTACAGATTTGAAGAGCTTCATGCATACACTTTGAAGCATACAAGCACCAATATTTTTTTACGCTTAGTTTTATGCACATGGGATGAGACACTGAAGTATACTTCTTTTGAAATTTTAAACAGCCATTCTTATTCTTGGATACTATCCCCGTGTGCAAGGCTCTATATTAAGACTTGGAAATTGATAATGTCATGAGGTATTGCATTAAGCGTCAAATATTTCGTGAAAAAGTTTTCATTCCACACCTGTGGCGCGCGTTTAATTGAATTACAGGTGACAACTTAACCCGAACGAGATTAAGCCCACCCTATTAATTGCACCTTCCAAAAACCAAGCTTTTTTTTTTTCGGGGGTGGGGGGGAGTTTTAAATGCCGCATTTGGGGGACTTTAATGCCTCTAACTGAAATTTACGCCTCATGACTACGAAAACGAATATTTTGTAGGCGTGCGTACAAATATATGCTTTTACGGCTGCGGTGGCAACTGCTTGTTTAGCTGCATCGTTGTAACCGAGAAATATTCAATATTTAACAACACAAGTATTAAAAAAAAAAAACTCGATTCATTTTACTTAAAGCAAACATATATATTAGGAATATTCATGATGATGGTGCGAGTCAGGAAATGCGCAGGATCGGTGTACTATTTTTCTTTCTATAATAAGGTATACTTCGCACGTATCCAACTGCCACAAGCTGAGAAAAGGCAAATTTTTCAGGGAATAAAGGTAACACCTTCAATTCAAGTAAGCCCTTTCGTGAGGTGAAACTTGAGTAGCTTTGGAGTCACTTCCAACTTGTAGGTTGAATGCGGCATAATCGTACCGTGCTTTTGGAGACTACATTGTTTATTTTCTTTCAGATGAAAGAGGATCCTGGAGGGTCTGACAAATCAAATACTTTTGTGGGAACTTCCATTCACGCCTTTTATAAAATTCTTGTTTAGGCGATACATCCCATGTTGCATTACCCTTACCTAATTCTGTTATAGCAGAAAAAAATAAATATGGCGCCTGGACAAAACATTCCGACGTGTTAATCCGAGTCTCAGATATGCTACATATATTTCGATAAATTCGTTGAGTGAGTCCGACCAGAATTTGTTTCAGGTTAGTTTGCACATATCAAAAAGTTTAGTTTACAAGCACTACAGTCTAAATTTCCTTACCCATAACACGCAATACAAAACGCCGCACGTCTCTGCATAATTTTAGCGTAAATGTAGTTACGTTTACACT
>JAZHYW010025515.1:0-10995 GCA_037355805.1 Ixodes ricinus | reverse complement strand
AGCATCGTCTTTGAGGGTGCGGACGATACTTCTTTAGGTTTACCTGCCTGGGCTTGTTTACTGTGCTATTAGTGGCGAGATGTTTTGGTCGCACCCTCCTATTGTTCCTCCTTGTGACGTCATTACCTTGCGAACAACAAGTTCGATGGTGTTTGCAAATAGCATGGTGGACGCTTGAAATCATTGCGCTCTCAAAGCAACACTGCCAACACCGTCAAAAATGAAATTCTTACATTCCTCTTATTTCCGTCGATGATAAATCCTTTTCTGACGTCATAGTCATCGTTCGGCCAATCGTGGAAGGCCGACCACAGCGACGCTTTCGGTCGCGCACGTCGCCAATTAGAGGATGTAGTGTCAAGAGCGGCGCCTGCTGACAATGGGCCGCGTGAAGACGGTCAACGCAGATGGCCGCTAGCGGCGCTGCAGTTCGGAGCCGTAGGAAAATTTGTGGCAGATGGCAGATGTGCGATGAGTGAAAAAGACGAAGCTGAGGCGGTACGCTTCTCCCAAACGTAGCACTGTAGCACTTTTCCTTGTCGTGTTGTGGTGGGGAGTCTTCACCGCTCCATTGCCCTCTCGGTCATAAATGCAAGGAAAAAGACGGACACACACTCTGCTTCGCCCCGGGATGTAAGTCGGGCTTCCCGGTCAACAAGGGCAGCCGAAGCATCAGCGAACGTAAGCCGTCGCTGTTTCGGCCGCCAAAGGAGGAGTCGCGCAGCCTACAGTGGGAAAAGAATATTAATCGAGAAGATAAACTCCTCGCCGAGGCATAGGCGGTGTGCGAGAGAAATTTTGAACCACGCTTTATTCTTCGGGACTCTGTGCACATCCTTCAATGGCAAAGAGGTTAGAATTCTATGCCGCAATATATTATGACTATTTTGTAGTCTTTTGCGTATTATGTTGCTGGATATCTGTCATGTACTTGCTGTGTATGTCGATGAAGTGGACTACCATTTTTGAGAGGACATAAAGCAGTGATTTAAGAAGAATGATTTTTTCATATGAGGGGTTGTTGAAGTTTGTTTTCATATTGTATTTTAATGCTTCATATACATCCAATTGAGGTATTTTTTCTTCATAAACTGCCTTGCACAAAAGACCGTTTTCCATATGTTCGCCCGTTGTACTGGCACCTTGGCCGTTCCTAAACGCGCACGGCCTTGCACCTTACAATGCTAGTCTCCGCATCAGCAACACGATGACAAAAATCAATACACCAGTTTACTGTTCCTCTCACCATTAAAAAAGAGAGAGATCTATCGAGATTTATTAGTCTGTTTTTTCTTGTTATATCATTATCGCGTGGTTTCTTTCGCAGCTCTTAAGCGTGCAGCCCGAGTGATAGCGTTGCTGTACGACTTGTCAGTACTCGAAAAAGGGATGGGGTCGATATTAATCAAATTATCTCCATTAAAACCACGCGAATAATGAAAGTAGAAGATGGCACACAGTCTAGAGGAATTAGTTCAAAGGAAAACCTAAATCTTTTCACATTAGCAATTGTTCTGCGTTGCGAAAAGCTCCAGTCGAACCGCAGTAGTACACGCCAATAAGCGCCGACGACAGAGCTGGCGGGGGCACGTTCCTACGGCTCAGAACAGCAGCACTACGGTGTCGATACAAGCGAACTTTCCACGCGGCGGCCGCTGCTCTTGCCACTACAACCCGCTAGAACACTGTAGCAGGCTAATTCATGATAATAAAACCCGCGACTCAGGAACACAGAACGGGACGAACACAGCACAACATGTTGTGTTCGTCCCCTTCTGTGTTCCTGAGTTTCCGGTTTTATTACCATGAATCACCACCAGCTAGCGTGTTTTTAAGTGTGGTTGCAGCTGGACAAGGTGGTTGTGTTCACTCCTCAATTTACAGTCAACGGTCAACATAAAGGGGGAGCCGGGGCATCTAAGGAGTGCAGACAGAGAAAGAGAGAGAAAACGGGTAAAAGTGGTGTGATTCTCTATAGTTTTGTGAGACCGATGGCTACTGCTTGTCACGCTCTCTATGCACTCCCTCCCTCGCCTCCACAAATATTGGTATGAAAGTGAGAACCGATGAACGATCGATAACCCGTAATGGGGTATCCACACGAAGGAGAAACCCTGCACTTTCCTCCGCGGAGCGCGCATCACGTGAGACATACGTCATCCCTTTTTGACGCCTCGCGGCGCCGTTTTCCCCTATGGCGGAGGCGCGGAGGCTTCGTTCTGTGAGCACGAAAGCTCCGCAGGTGGGCGGCGGAGCCGCGGGCGGAGTTTCCCGGGTTGTTGACGTCACGACATCCGTCCGCGGAGTTCTCCTTCGTGTAGATACCCCTTAACCGGCACTTTTTCTCTGACTGGTTGAGGTTTCTGTCATGGAGTGTCCGTCGTCTCCAAGACCATCTCTTAATGATAAGGTAAAAATTGAGGGCATTAAGGAGAACGGAAACCTAGAATTTCAGGGTATACTTGGCTTGCCGAAAGAACACGCATTTTCATAAGCAAGAAGAACAAGCTACAATCTACAGAAACACATCAGGTAAACTGGTATACCAGCATTCTCCATTGGCTATTCATTTTAACGTTAGAACCAATTTTGTTTTCTTTTCTGGTGAATGACAGGCGAAAGACCCTTGTCAAAAGGGAGCTTTCGTAGGTCGCTTATTTAGCTCCGAATCTCGTAGCGGGGTACACGCTGGTATTCAGCATGCGCACCACTAGCTTTGTCTACGAAATTCCAGGGATGATTTCCGGAGGCCGTAAGCTAGCGGCATGGTGGCTTTCGGTGCTTTCTCAGCTTACAGGTGAACGGAGTGCACCTGCACTTTTTCCGTACTAAAATATTTTATTTTTTACAAGGACTACCATAATACGGGCGTACGAGAAAATAAAAATTGTGTTGTAGAACGACTTTGGAAAATATCAAAAGTGTTTTTATTGTTTTCAGTAGAAGTGTACGGAAAAAGTCACGTGAAAGTAATTTGTGACGTAACGAGTAATGTGATCTGTTACTTTTTCGCGAAAGTATTTTGCAACGGTAATTCATTACGATTTGAGGATCGGTACTTTGTAATTGTAATCCACTACAATTTTCAATTAAGCAGCACACGCCTGCTCCTGCCTGAGCCCGACCGTCTCGAGGATTTTATTTTATTCCTCTTCACGTTTTACCGCCTACCCTGGCACCCTCCTCTCTTTCTATCTTCTCTTTTTCACTGCGTAACGTGACAGCGTATTACGGCAGCGCTTTCATAGAAACACATCGATTTAATATACAGATATGGCCAAACAATACGCGTTACGCTTTGAACAATTTGCGAGACACTAGTGTATTCTATCTTATACTGCTAGTATTGTGCAAAAATTTCATGATGATGACATGCAAACTGCAGGTTCCTCACTCGAACAAACTTTTAGATATATTGCAACTACGGATAGTGTCCAATAAATCAAACTGTGCAGTTTATTCTTGAATATAAAAAATAGTTATGGTTATATAAAAAAAATTGCTCCGCAATATTTTTGCATATTTTGTTCTGTGTAAGATGCGTAGTACATCTGCAGAAAAATATATTTCAGAGACACCTCAGGCCTCAGGTTTGACGAAAAGCCAACTTCAAACTAACACAATGTAAATATAGAAAAAATATATGATATGTTATTCGACTGCAGTAAACCAGAAGAATCGATAATGTCCCACATTTTTTTCTAAGTTATTTTCTTGGTTACTGAGACCACTTCATCAATTAAAATAGATTCGCAATCGTGTACAGGTTTATATTTAGGTTTGTGTATTCTGCTTTTCATAACACTTTACTAGCAACAACATAAAGTGTTTTATAACACAAAAATCTAAAAGTAAGAAAGAAGTTTTAAAATATTCTTGGTGCTTATTAATGTCATGTGAATTTGAGAAAGTGATTTTTATTGTGAGAAATTAGAGAACTACGGAAAAATCAACAATTTATGAGAGGATGACTGTTCTTGTCAACTTAACATTCACATGCAAAGTGCAATATTCAGGCACGTATATCATATTTACATTCAGTTAATTATCTCATTCGCATGCACTCTACACAAACAGTAAAACAAAAATCGAAATCAGGAGACGAGCGCATAATAATATTCGACTTGATATCATATTCCTCGAAGAGGGCTAAAACCCAAGGTTTCCCAACAGCACTCTCTTCTACTCGGCAGCCTTATATTTTATATTTTGTAGCGCATGCTGAGAACTCGGATCTCAAAACGACCACAAACAAGGCGCCGGAGCACAAATTTAAAATGATAAACCAACACCTGGAGACAGTCGAACCATGCCCACTGAGTGATAGGCTTTCCCGAAGACGGCTCCGTTTCGAGGAAATGATGGAAATTCCAAGCTCAGAAGGTGTTAGGTTCAGGTGCGTGTGCACGAATTCGGAATGATGAACGAATTCCAGAATAAAGTCGAACCGTGACCACTTCGAGACAAGTTCACTCAAAGATTGCTCATTTTAGAGGCTTTCCATTGCAGCAGTCGAGAGCCCCAATTATTTATTTTCTTCACCAATTAAATTCTCGGCCGAACTAAGAATGTTTCTGCGGGCACGTCCAAAATTTCATAAAGATAAATAAGTGCGTCAAAAAGTACAAATCCATCTCCACTTTGAGACAGTATTTTATTTTCTGAAAAAAGGACAAGTTTTGAAATATTTGCATAGTGCTAGGACGTGCTTGAGTGTATTACATTTTATATTCAACCTTTAGTCTAAAACTTGGTTGTTCTAAAAACATTCCCTATCGAAGCGTGGGTGCCCAAATCTAAAAAAAAAAGTTCCAACATTACGTAGAAACGTTCGACACTTCCCCGCTTTGATACGGGTTTTACAAGTATGATTAATCTTGAAGTGTTTTCCAAAGTACTTTAATGTGCGCGAGGACTGTAGATTTTATATTCAGTGTTTAGTTTTAAATGTAAACATTTTCGACGGACATCCGTCTGGTTAGGAATGATTTATAAAACTTCAACGTGAGACTCTAACCAAGCTTTATTAAAAGCGAAAATCCCAACGTTTCGGAACCAACTCGGTTCCTTGTTCACGGGTGACTGTTTTTGTCCCGCTGAACGGCCTGCCCACGAACCCGAACACCCCCGGGTGCCCTCCGGATCATCCCTCTTAACCCCGAAACGTAGCTGCCGGGAAGGGTCCCCGTCGACCGGTTTACGTTGCCACGTGTGTATTGAATATGCCACGACTCCAACAGAAGGCGCCTCCGCCAGTTTCTCTCCATTCCGAGGATGGAGCTGTTGTCGAGGTCGATGGAGTGGTTTGTCTTCTCGACGTGTTCAGCCAGCGCGCTTCCTCCACATTCTTCTTCGCGATGTCGTAGCGGTGGCGCCGCAGGCGCTCGGGATAGTTTTTCGTTTCCCCAACGTACGACGCGGGGCAGTGACCGCAGGGAATTTTGTAAACCAGTCCCTGTGCCCTCTCCCTCGGGTGACGATCCTTTGGTAGGGGGAGAAGGCCGCCGATGGTCGAGACTGGCTTGTGTGATACCGCTATGCCGTACTATCGTAGCACTCGGGCGAGAACCTCGCTTGTGCCCCTGATGTGAGGTACACACACGCGGGTGGGGGGGGGGGGGGAGCGGCGTTTTGGGTCGAACGTGGAGGGAAGCGCGCTGGCTGAACACGTCGAGAAGACAAACCGCTCCATCGACCTCGACAACAGCTCCATCCTCGGAATGGAGAGAAACTGGCGGAGGCCCCTTCTGTTGGAGTCGTGGCATATTCAATGCACACGTGGCAACGTAAGCCGGTCGACGGGGACCCTTCCCGGCAGCTACGTTTCGGGGTTAAGAGGGATAATCCGGAGAGCACCCGGGGTGTTCGGGTTCGTGGGCAGGCCGTTCAGCTGGACGAAAACAGTCACCCGTGAACAAGGAACCGAGTTGGTTCCGAAACGTCGGGATTTTCGCTTTTAATAAAGCTTGGTTAGAGTTTCACGTTGAAGTTTTATAAAGTGTTTAGTTTGTTCACTGAGTTATCCATAACAAAGTTTCCTTAGACGGTGAGGGTGCCGTAATTTCAGGTGACGACCGAGTGCGTAAAAACAGCCGAGCCATCTCCACTTTGACTCCGGTTTTCTCAAAAAATATTGATTTTGAAGTATTTGCCATAACACCACAGTAGGCTCGAGGGCTTTACATTTTATATTCTGCGTTTAGTTCGGGAAAAAGCTGTTCTCGCTTGTACAAAAACTAAAAAAAATATCGAATACGTCAAAACAACCAAGCCATCCCCACTTTGGGAGTATTTTACTCGTTACGCGTGTAGTTTGATGATTCGGCATAATGAACGTGGATGGTGAAATTGTCAACCGCGTGCATGCACCGCACGCCTGGCGCAGGCTGCAGGATGGTTTACTTTAGCGCACCACTGAAATTCCCATGTGCGACGATTCTTCTTACAAGATATTGATTTAGCGGTTTTCGATGACGATCAGCAAATTTCTCAATATTACATTGTTTATTTTTAGTAATTAAAGGTATGCAACACATTTTGGTTAATTATTCAATTTCCACCTGCAAACTTTTCTACATGTAGTATCTCCCTCTGGATGTATAACTTCCGTGAATATACTGCATTACTCTCGCCATAACAATATATTAAAAACGAGGTAAATAGCATAAAGTAAACACCCTCTATATACTACATGTATATATAATAAATTTAATATTTAATATATTCGGATGTGGTGTAAATGTCGCGTAAGCGATAGTTTTTATTGCGTCGTTGCGGCTAATATATAACCGCCGCGGACATTTCGAGCAAACGGGATTAATGAAGCATGGCAAAAAAAAGTTAAAAATCGGGAACAAACGGAGACAAGGAAGAAAACACCGACGATAGGACAGGCGCTTCACTCTCAACTGGTTTTATTGACACCATCGTCACCTGTATACCCAAAATGCCCAAAATACGTAGCACTCAATCGTAGCCAACTATCCAGAAACACCATCTCACTCTCAAGCAAATACATAGACGGAGCGCTGAAGACATTGTTTTTATTTTTTTGTAAAATGTATTTATAATTTTTTCTTTTCCTTTTTTTATTTTCCCTTCTCAATACCTTTGTGCCAATCAGGTCAGGTTTACACCCACATCGTCTACAATGGTCAGCAAGATGGCCCCCCGCGTTGTAGCGCACACCTAGATTATGCTCTCGCATTCCGCGTGTTTTTGGAGCACGCGGTGCAATATACCGCGTGTGTAACCAGTCTATAGTCCGTTGCAACCTAAGAGCGAAGGGCGAGGGTAAGACGGGCCGGGAGAGGAAGCAGACGGAACGCTGGAGAAGAGAGGGCGAAACCTCCTTCTCTTTTTAGCGTTCCGTCTGCTCTCCTCCTCGGCCCGTCTTACCCTCGCCCTTCGTTCTTAGGTTGCAACGGACTATAGTGTACGAGATTCCATTTAGTTGTGGCAGAGTCTATATTGGCCAGACTAGGCGCTGCTTTAATGACAGAGCACGAGAGCACAATCTGTGGGGATGGCTGGGCTGTGTGTGCGCAACAACATGGGGGGCCATCTTGCTTTCCCTTTTAGGTGATGTGGGCGCAAAATTCATCTGATAGGCACAACGTTGTTAAGAAAAGCAAAAGAGAAATTGGAAAGAAGGATTACGCAGGCATTTTACAACAAAAGAAGGAAAACAATTGCGTCATCCCTCCGTCTGTGCATTTGCTTGAGAGCCAGATTGTGTTTCTCGATGGTTGGCTCTGATTGTGGCGTTTGAGTGTGATGTGGTTTGGGCATGTGTATAATTCTAGGTGACGATGGTGTTAATAAAAACCAGTTGAGAGTGAAGCGCCTGTCCTGTCGTCTGTGTTTCTTTTTTTTGTTGTCCCCCGTTTGTTCGCGCTTTTTAACCTTTTATTCAGTAATGGACCAACTGGCCCAAACCCAAGTTTTAATGCACGGTGAAAAGCCCAAGTCACTGGGCCTCTCCTGCTTATGATTGGTTCAGCGCTGATAAAAAACGTGCCGAAACCTGACTAGCACCATGACGGTGCACTTTTGATGCTGTTTAAATGGTTCCATCAGCACAAATCGTCGGCTGTGTGTCGACCAAAACGGGAACTCTGCCGATTTTTCGAGCTACTTAATCCAAAGTCATCATTTGAGTGCGGATGGCGTCCTGATTCCGGAATGATATCTTGATCTCCAAGATTCACTCTAGTTAATTTAAAAGTGATAGTTCGTCCGCTGCCGAAACCGAACCGGTGTTTTCACTAGCGTTTCCGGTTTTCCCGGCCATACAATAGAAATTTCATCGGCGTTCAGCGAGGCGCTTGATCCGCAATGGAGTACGACCCCGCCCGCCTTTCTCGCATCTAAAAGCGAAAAAAAACAGGGGTGTTTGGGCTACCTGGAGTTGAAATTAATCTCTAGTTGCACAAGCTATGACCTTGACATAAGTGCTGAACAATAAATACAAATGGAAACAATTGGGATTTTCAGAGAACCGTTTCTGCTACTCGGTACGCTCAAGCCTTGGCTCGCGAGTTTCGTGACATCACTAGAAAAATCCTTGTTCTGCTTTCAGAAGCTGGCAGTTACGCTGGCGAAGAATGTCCAAGAGACACGCACTCAATTTTTTTTAATTACCGAAGTAACACGGAGAACGCTCGGAATATGTGCAGAAGTACCCCACACGCTCCTCTTGCCTAAGGAACGTGTTGTTTGGTTTAGATATTGTTTAGAAAAGTTACTGTTCGAGACGTCAGTACGTGTAACTACTCTTGTAGCATGCATATAATCTTTGGTCCTTAAGTAATTTATTAAAATATTTAGAGACCATTCGAGAAAAGCGCTTCTGGTCGGTGCCACTTTCAAGGTACGTACTTGTGGCGCGTACTTTGCTCGCCCTCCAAAGCGGCGAACATGCGCGTGCTGGACTCTGACCTAACTCAAGTATACAGTGGCGGCTTTTCCATGGATGCGACTGCAGCCCATCAAACTAGGTTTAACTATTTGGATTGGTAGCAGATGGGTAGAAAATAAAGATGTAGAGTGACAGACTTCGGGCGATTGGTCCCTGATCGATTTGGTGCGCTACGATCGCATTCATGTATATGTAGACTGTGATCTTCGTAAAAATTTAAATGTATAGATCATGAACTGCATGAGCTGTATGCACGTATGAACTTCATTCGTGTACGCCAGATGGCAGGTTACAGTTTATGAAGATCGTACTAAAATGAAAGTTAAAATAACTACGAAACCACCGAGCCAATTACCAAGGTGCAATGAAAGGAGTATAAAATACAGACAGTATACATATACAAATGGATATTTGCTTGAAAATACAATAGTGTGTGAAGTACAAACATGCATTATAAAATGTTTATTCCTAAATAAGTAAACAAAAGATACGCCACAAAAAATATCACCATTTTTTTACATTTGTTGTAGTATGTAACACGCTCAAACACTGATCCACGAGTGCACATGGGAATAGAGTAGATTCTACATTGAAAGTTTTTGAATTACATTTTTCTTTGCAGAACTCTTTTCAGCTGTCAATTTATGTGCCCCGTGAAACAACACTAATAGTTTTTTTATGGTTTTAAAAGGTTTTTGAAGCTTTATTACATTTCAACGCAATAGTATAAAGTAAAGACGCTTTCACCATCTCTTCTATGAGAGAATATTAAACGCCAACAATTTGACAAACCAGGCAAAGGCTCTTTTGCATATCCGACCAGCGGACTTTTTCGGTCGTGCACCAGTCACCTAGCTGTGTTTGGAAATTTGTGTTTGTACTTTTTCCTCTTGTTCCCTTCTCAAGCGATTATTTTCGTCATTCTTGTCCAGCTCGCTTGCACCTTTGCATTTAATTGCATTCTAATCGTATCCTTAAAAGTGCAAGTTTCACCCGCGTTGTTGTTAGACTGGTGGCAGCTGATAAAACTCGTTTGCTCTGTATACTGACGTCTAACCCCTTGTTAGCTCAGTTGGAAGAGCGCTGCACTGGAAATGGAGAGGACCCAGGTTCGATATCAGGACAAGGCGGATTTTTCCGGTCGCGAACCAGTCACCTAGCGGCGTTTGGAGATTTGTATATGTTCTTTGTTGATCTAGTTCCCCTTCTCCGTGGATTATTTTCTTCAGTATGGTCTATGACTGTTAATACTAACAAATGTAAGTTCATGCGTGTATCTCGCCAGTCAAATAAAACTCGGAACTGCTTTCTTAATCAGGCACTGCTTGACACGGTAACTACTTACAAATATTTAGGTGTGCATATAACTTCTACCCTCTCATGGAAAACACATGTTCAGTAAATGACATCTAATGCTAGCCATATGTTAGGCTACCTTAGACGCAACTTTTCATTAGCACCTGTTTTGCTTTAGCTAATTCTTTATAAAACTCTAGAGGACCGCAGTAAGAGTATTGTCACGAATGACAAGTGATGAGGCAGCGAATGACTGAGTAAACTGAACGTTTAATGGGGCGAACTTGTGCCCAAAAATAAAAGGAAAAAGAAAGATAACAACAGGGCGTCGCGGGCGTCGAAGGCGGCGAAGCAGCAGAATCGAACGCTGAGGCGAAACTGACTGCAGATCGCCACGCGCAGCCCTTATGTACACGTGTGGGCTTTTGGAACATTCGGCGTAGAGCTTTCGGTGCGTAGAACATTCGGAACTCAATCAGACGAGAATGTTCTCGAACTTACGAGAACGCCAAGTTTAAAGAATAAATAAAAGGCCATTCCACTGGCTAGAATCGAGCTTAGATCTTCCGCGTCAAGCGCGGCAACAGTCAAGCGCTCTAACCACTCGACCACGCACGCGCTCGCTTGGCGACGCGCGTGGCAATATGCAACCACTGTCTGGGATCCCGGACAAGCCACTTTCATCACCGCGTTGGAAGGCTTTCAATATAGATCTGCTAGTTTTATTATTTGCTCCGTGTTTCAGCCGCTAACAGTATATGCCGTCATGCTCTGTGTGG